>JANFOE010001023.1:0-210290 GCA_025667525.1 Glebionis coronaria
GGCGCACAAAGTTGTAAGTGCGGCGCACATTCGCATTTCCTAAGTGCGGCGCAATTGAGGATAAGTGCGGTGCACATTTGACCCCGGAGAGCACTATAAATAGAGGCCATTTCCACTCATTTTACACATCTCTCTCTCTCTCTCAATACTCCATAGCTCGAGTATTTTAGTCCTTTTAGTAAATTTTCAGTATTATCCACTTTTGGGAGATACTTGTAACCAGAGTATTCCACTCTTCGATTCTTGGAGGAACGATACAATCGTGACAGTTGTGTACTCGTTTATTCAATCCAATCTAAGTATGATGTTCTCTTACTCTTTTCCAATTGTTACTTTGATTACTATGTTTGCTAAGCTATTTGTGACTATATGGTATGTGACTATAATTAGTGATGATCCTATGATATGATCCTTTATAAATGATTTCAAGCTAATGTTGTAGAACCATTTTACCTCCTAGTTCTACAAACCATATTTTATCTAAGTTGATTTGTTACGATAGTTTGGCGTTGAGAAACTGATTTAGCGAAAAAGTAACAAGATAAATAATTGAATCTGTTGATTCCAAGGAATGCCAGACACAATCCTTCCAACTATCGTTGATTCAAAAAGAATACCGATAATCAGGTAAACTCCAACAATCGTTGATTCAATGAATACCCGATTATTAGGATGAAATCAAACAATAAACCCTAACAGGGATTTAAGTTGATTAACAAGAGACTAAAAGTCTGTATTTTTTATTCATAACTTCATAATTCATTCAATACAATAAACCTAAGTTCTAATTTTATAGGAAAACTAAATTTGGGTAAAAAGATAAAAATATTATTCTTAAAAAACACAAAATAAGATTACTTAATAAAAGATACCACAAACTAAACTAATAACCAGTTTATTTTTATGTTCCTCCATCATTGTTTTTTAGTCTACATAAAAATAAACTGGTTATTTAGTTTAGTTTGTGGTATATTTTATTTAGTAATCTTTGTTACTTTATTTTTTAGTCTACATCACAAAGGTTATGATCATGAAGCTTGACTTCAGTGGAGTAGAATCAAGTGCCCCACTGTATCGGGGAAGTGATGAATTGCTTTCTGATCAGTTTTTTCATCTTCTTGTTTCATCAGACTTTGACAACTCTCAGAAGAAATCTGTTCAATTGGTAAAACCACCAAAGGGAACAACGACTATCGCTTTTACATTTAAGGATGGCCGATGGTAGCTCTTGATTCACGAAGCTTGTCTAAACAAAATGATATATCTTAAAGATAATGAAATCTTTGGGTTCTTTTGTAATCTTTAGTGGGTCAAATGTCCCTATGGAACTTTGTTTTTCACCCTGTTGTTTGACTGTTATGAATATGTAGTATGATAAAAATATTATTCTTAAAAAACACAAAATAAGATTACTAAATAAAAAATACCACAAACTAAACTAAATAACCAGTTTATTTTTATGTTCCTCCATCAGAAACGCAAATTGTTATAATAAATTTTCTAGAACTTGTCTATGGTCATGAATCTTTGGTTGGAGAAATCCGTTTAGAAACTTGATAAAATATTGAACTTGTTGACAACTTGATTTGAGCTTAATCGCTTAAATAAACATAAGTCTTGAATCAACCCAAGTAAATTGTGTAAATGCCGTTTTGGCGAAAAAGGGTTATCAAACTTTACCTACATAAACATATCTTGATCATTATTATCATCATCATGAACTTATACGAACTATCCCATATTAGTCATATTTGTTATTATTGATATTACTTCAACCATTTATTTCTTCAATTGTTATCTTGATTACCAAAACGAAACTAAGTCTCAGCAAACGATCCTGGCTTACCACTACAAAGCTATATTACGAACGAAAGGGTATACTTGCCCGTGTTTGTCTTCTAGTCCCTTGTTTTGTCTAAACCTTGTAATATAAATTTAAGACTTTCAAACGAACATCAAGTTTTTGGCGCCGCTGCTGGGGACTTATAATCCTGTTTTGTAACCAAATCAGTATAATCCTTGAAGAAATTGAACCATTGCTACTCATTTTAAACCAAATTTTTTTTCTGCAGTACAGAAAGTACGCCGCACAAACCAAAAAGTGCGCCGCACTTCCTGTAGCGAACCCAAGTGCGCTGCACGACACCAAAAGTGCGCCGCACATTTCTACTGAAAACACCAAAAACCTTATTGGATGCACACGCGTTCATCCGTAACACTACCAACATCATCGTTACCTGAACCTGAACGTACCCTTAACCGAAGGTTACGTGGACTTCATCGCCGTGTACCTTTATCTAGGAGACACGAACAAACTCAACCTCGCATAATTAACCAACCTTTTGACAATCTTTCACAAATCCTATTTCTCACCAAACTCATCAACTGTTACGATCCAATGTCGGACACTGATGATGAACCTATGTGGTCAGTCGATAGAGTTGTCGCACCAACTCCTACTCTGCAATCGTTTTACCTGAAATTGCAAACGATTTTGCTATCAAAGGGAACCACTTAACCCTTGTAAAAAATAACCAATTTGATGGTCGAATCAAAACCGATCCTCACAAACACATCCATGAATTCAACGAATTTGTAAAATGTTCAACTATGGAGAAGGACAAGCCGAAGTCGTCCAACTCATGATGTTTCCATCATCCCTGACTGGATAAGCCAAGTCATGGCTCGATGAACTTAACGAAGGAACCATTCGAACATGGGAAGGTCTTAGAACTTCTTTCATTAGCTGATTCTTTCCTCCGGCCCTATTTGAAAAAATCCTTGGAGAAATCCGAAGCTTTTCTCAACAAGAACGAGAAATTCTCACTGACGCATGGTTAAGAATTAAAGAACTACTCAGAAATTGCCATGGTCATGGACTTAAGAAAGAAAGAATAATTAAAATTTTCTATCATGGTCTTGACGATGTTACCCAAGATGCATTGAACGCCGCAGCGGGCGGAATTTTCCTTTACAAAACCCCTAACAAAGCTTACCAATTATTGGATGACTAAGTCCTACTTAAGCTTGATTGGTCCAAAAATCACAAAAACAAAAACTCGCTAAAAACCGTAGCTTTTGCCGAAGGAATCAACAACCCAACTGACATCGAGAAAATTATGGCTCGAATGGATGCCATGTCTCTTAAGATTGAAGAGATTAAACTCAAAACCTGCAAACATTGTGGAGGAAACCATCCTTCTAGTGAATGTGATGACGATGACACACCCAATGAAGGAAGAAGAAGCCAACTTTATGAATACCTTTCGTCGAACTCGATTTTATAACGATTATCGTAATCGCGACCACGATAATTGGAGATCAAATGATAAACCAAGTTATGATCGAGACGACAAGAAACCCACTCAAACCGAAGACAAAAACAACCTCGAAAACAAAATCGACAAATTTATAGAATCTCAAAGAAAAACCAACATTTTTGTTCGAGAGACATTCAATGACTTCAAAACCAAGTTGGAAACCACAACCAAAAACCACCAAGCTTCCATTCAAAACCTTAAAGCTAAATTTGATCGTTTGGCCGATAAACAATCGAATCGCGCTTCTGGTTCTTTACCAAGCAATACCAACCTAAATCCCAAGAATAACAACAAATATCAACCCCCACAAGCTCGTAACGAGCAAGTGAATGCCGTATTCACGCGGAGCGGTTTATCTTATGAATCACCTACCAAACCTACTCAAGATACACCAATCTAAATTCCATTCAATAGTGAGAATGAGGATGAAGCCCAACCAACCCATACCAAACCAACTAAAAACCCAACACCCAAACCATATAAAGCAAAAGTACCATATCCACAACGCTTAAGCAAGCAAAGATGCAAGCTAAGTATGGTAAATTTCTCGACATAATACAAGAAGTTCAAATTAACATGCCTTTAGTCGATGTTCTGGCTGGAATGCCAAATTATGGAAAATTTATCAAAGAAATTATCAAGATAAAGCATAAGTTTGAAGAATTCTCTTCAACTTTTCTAAACGATGAATGTTCTACCATTATCCAAAACAAAGTACCACCAAAACTAGGAGATCCTGGAAGTTTCCTAATCCCATGTACTTTTCCTCACTCATACTCTTGCAACGCCTTAGCCGATCTTGGCGCAAGTATTAACCACATGCCATACTCTTTGTATGCTAAACTCTCTAAAAATGTTTTAAAACCCACAAAAATGAGCGTTCGACTCGCGAACCATTCTTTCCAATACCCAATGGGGATAGCTGAGAACATGCTCATAGAAGTCGGAAAATTTGTTTTTCCTGTTGACTTTATAATATTAGAAATGGAAGAAGATAGCAATGTACCCCTTATCCTTGGTAGACCTTTCCTACACACAACTGATGCTATAATTAAAGTAAAGCAAAAATAACTCAACCTTGGAGTTGGAGAAGATAAATTTTCTTTCTCTATCGACGAAGCTATGAAACACTCGTACTCTAATGACGATACTTGTTTTAGTATCGATGTCATTGAAGAAATCGTTGAAGCCGATTTCGACGATCTTCTTGACGAAGGATGCAAAATTTTACATTGTCTCGAAGGAACTATAATCGAAGAAGATCTTTTTGCTGAATTTGATGCCTTCATAGCCGACCATAACGATGACGAACCAATCATAAAAATCGAAGAAGAAATCGAAACCCCATTTGAAACCAACTTTCGAAACCGATTTCAAAGTTAAGAAATCTGTTGAAGAACCTCCTACAGATTTAGAACTTAAACCTCTTCCTGGACATCTGAAATATGCGTTTCTTCACGAAGAAAAATTACTCCCTGTAATTATTTCATCCCAACTTTCGGAAGAACACAAAGACGATCTAATTGACATTCTCAAGAAGCATAAACAAGCTTTTGCTTGGAAAACTTCTGACATTCCTGGCATATGTCCATCGTTCTGCAAACACAAAATCCAACTTTTGGATAACAAGAAACCAGTTGTTGAAAAACAACGAAGATTAAATCCTAACATGATGGATGTTGTTAAAAAAGAAATCCTTAAACTCCTAGACTCTGGAATAATCCACCCAATCACCGATAGCCCATGGGTTAGTCCTATTCATCGTGTAGCTAAAAAAGGAGGTATCACTGTAGTAACTAACGAAAACAACAAATTAGTACCAACACGAACCATCACCGGATGGCGAGTTTGTATTGATTATCGAAAACTAAATGATGCAACCACGAAAGATCATTTTCCTTTAACCTTTATGGATCAAATGTTAGAAAGACTCACAGGAAATGAATACTTTTGTTTCCTCGATGGTTTTTCTGGATATTTTCAAATCCCAATCGACCCTATGGATCAAGAGAAAACTACGTTTACTTGTCCATTTGGAACTTACACTTATAGGCGCATGCCTTTTGGCCTATGTAATGAACCTACTACTTTCCAGAGGTGTATGATTGCAATCTGTTAATGCAATAATGACTAAAAACTTTACTTGCATTTTTCGGTCTCGCTTAGTTTTGATTACGACAATATGTAAAAACAAGCATTTACGAAAACAACGAAAAACGAATTCTTGAGTTCAAGTATTTTTCATTTTACCCATTTTCACTTAAGGTATGGATAAACAAGTACTAACCTTAATCAAGTGATCAAGTGATTTAATCTTTTCTTAAAACTCACTTTTTATTAAATGTGACAAGTTTTTATTAAACTTTATTTTTAAGAAAATGTTTTATTAAATTAATTATTTGAAATTGAAAATGGCATATTCTTATTCTGTTAAGAATATCCTTTCAGGATATTTTTTATACCCAGATAAGACCTCCACCACTAAAGGACAAAAAGGAGCGGAGTCTAGTCCGGCGGTACCTTATCGATAAGGTACCGCGGGCTGTGATAAGGTACCGCGGGCAGATATATCCGTTGGCTCCTTTATCCTTTAAATAGTGGACCATTCTCAGCTTTTCACCTCACCTCTTTTGCACATTTATTTCCAGATTCAAACCCCTTCTTTAATCACTCAAATCTTTGATCATTTGTTTGATTATTACTTGTTTAAGAAGTGAATCTTGTTCTTCCATCCATTCCTCTCCAAGTGCAAAGAGAAGAACACTATCCTAGTGAAGTGTTGAGTCCACCACCAAAGATCCGTTGAAGATCAAATTTTATATACTTGTAGTTGTGTCATAGTTGTGAAGATCCAAGTAGTTGTGTCTATTTGGAAGTTGTGTATGTACTAAGTATAGTTGTGTAGATTGGTCCTAGCTACAATTAGGGCTCGACTTTTAGCTTAGAGTCGGAAATTGGTTAAGCGACGTGTACGGTTTTCTCCACCATAAGGAGCTTGTTGTGTAGTGAACTCTTGAGTAAGGAGTACTCGAGGAGTGGAGTAGGAACGAGGAGTGAGCTTCGTTGCCGAACCACTATAAATCCTTGGTGTTCGGTTTGATCTTTCTTTACCCTTAACTCTTTACATTCTTTATTCTTTTTGCATATACATGTGTTAGTATTAGATTAGCTACACTATCATTCTTTATTCTTTGTGGATATATTTTTGTTAGTATTAGATTAGCTACACTATCATTCTTTATTCTTTGTGGATATATTTTTGTTAGTATTAGTTTAGCTACACTATCATTGTTCATATTGTGCATAAGAAGATTTCACATATTTCCTCAAGTCTAAGTTTTTGAAAAAGGATTTTGGAAACCATATTTTAACAAGTAAATTATAAGAAACTATTCAACCCCCCTTCTAGTTTCTACACAATCTTTCACGATATGATTGAAGAATCAGTCGACGTCTTCATGGACGATTTCTCCGTCTTTGGAAATTCTTTCGGCACATGTCTAAACAATCTCGATAAAATGTTAGCACGATGTGAAGAAGCAAATCTTGTGCTAAACTGGGAAAAATGTCACTTTATGGTTAAAGAAGGAATTGTGCTTGGACACAAAGTGTCTGGAGCCGGACTTGAAGTTGACAAAGCAAAAATAGACGCGATCGCAAAACTCCCACCACCTACTAATGTTAGAGGCATTAGAAGTTTCTTAGGTCATGCCGGTTTTTATCGACGATTTATCAAAGACTTTGCGAAAATCGCAAGACCTTTAACTCAACTTCTAGAAAAAGAAAGAACATTCGATTTTACCGACGAATGTTATTCAGCATTCAAAATACTTAAAGAAAAACTTACATGCACGCCAATTATTACAAGCCCCAATTAGAACCTTCCATTTGTGCTTATGTGCGATGCTAGTGAACATGCCCTTGGAGCCGTCCTTGGACAAAAAGATGGTAAACAATTTCATCCCATCTATTTTGCAAGTAGAACTCTTAACGCAGCCCAACAAAATTATACAATTACGGAAAAAGAACTCATGGTTGTTGTTTACGTGTTTGACAAATTTCGTTCCTACCTCGTGTTGTCAAAAACGATACTTTACACCGATCATTCAGCTTTAAAATACTTGTTCAAAAAGCAAGACGCCAAACCTCGTCTGATACGATGGATATTGCTTTTACAAGAATTTGATTTGGAAATTAAAGATAAAAAAGGAGCTGAAAATGTTGCTGCTGATCATTTATCTCCCATAGTGAATGATGATTCTAGCGATGATGAAATCGACGATTTTCCCGATGAGCATATAATGCAAGTAAGTACTAACAAAACACCATGGTTCGCAGACTTTGCAAACTATTTGGCTATAGGTATTTTACGAAAGGGAATGACGCACCAACAAAAGAAAATATTTTTCTCTGAACTAAAAAAATACTTTTGGGACGATCCTTACTTATTTCGAATTTGTCCTGATGGAATAATCCGACGTTGTATTTCCGGATTTGAATCTAGAAAATTTCTCGATGAATGACACTACGGACCAACCGGAGGACATTACGCCGCGAACACCACCGCTAAAAAAGTGTTCGACGCTGGCTTTTATTGGCCAACAATTATGCGTGAAGCTCATACCTTAGTACGACTATGCGAAGCATGTCAATGGACTGGAAATATTTCTAAAAGAGATGAAATGCCTCTAAACAACATCCAAGTCTGCGAAATCTTTGACGTGTGGGGTATCGACTTCATGGGACCATTTCCTAAATCTTACAAATGTGAATACATTTTAGTCGTAGTCGACTATGTATCGAAATGGGCCGAAGCTCAAGCTTTACAAACAAAGGATGCCAGAGTTGTTATCGCATTCTTAAAGAAATTATTCTGTCGTTTTGGAATGCCAAAAGCACTAATAAGCGATAGAGGAACTCATTTCTGTAACAAAATCATGGAAAATGTTATGAAAAGATATGGAGTGAACCACCGATTTTCCACATCTTACCACCCTCAAACGAGTGGCCAAGTTGAAAACACTAATAGAGCTCTCAAACGTATACTTGAAAAGACCGTTCAAAACAACCCTGCTTGTTGGTCTAAAAAATTAGAAGATGCTCTATGGGCCTTTCGTACCGCATTCAAAACACCAACTGGAACCACACCGTACAAACTGTTGTATGGAAAGACATGCCATCTGCCAATAGAAATTGAACACCGTGCATATTGGGCACTTAAAAACTGCAACCCATATCTTATTGCAGCCGGTGAAAAACGTAACTTTCAACTTCATGAGTTAGATGAATTTCGACATCACGCTTATGAAAGTTCACGGTTATATAAAGAACGAACCAAAGTTTGGCATGATCGTAAATTACGACAAAGAAAAGAATTCAAAAAAGAGAAAAAGTACTTCTCTTTATCTCAAAATATAAATTCAAGCAACCTAAGCTTACTTCGAGATGGACTGGACCCTATCTAGTAAAACACCAATATCCATATGGATATGTTGAATTATACGGTCTAAACAATAGCACATTTATAGTCAATGGGCATAGACTTAAGCTCTACCATGAAGAAGAGCACTGTAATGAAATCGAAGGAGAAGAAATTCCTTTCTTCTTAACATAGATCCGAGTAGCCGAGTCTGGCTGAAGACTCTAAACTTAGCGCTATTCGGAAGGCAATCCGTATTTATCCCCACCTTTTAACTTAAGTGTGGAGGAGGATCTGTAAATAAATAAAACCGTCCTTGTATATATTGCATGTGTTTTGTTTTGTTTTATAGCATGTAGGAAAATAGCAAATTGGAGCTCTAGCTGGATTCATCTCTCGAAATCCCGCAATTTTCTACTAAGCCCCGGGAAGTTCTCGCTTCCCTTTGCATTTTTCCTATTTTTAATATTTTATCAGTTATTACCTCGAGGACGATGTTCAACTTAAGTGTGGAGGATGTGACAAATAGAAAAAATGAAATAAAAAAATATAATAAAATTTCTCCACATGAAAATCTTTTTGAAAAACAATAAAAATATATATGTTTTGTGAATAAATAAGTTTTTAGCAAAGTAAAAATCTCATTGATTGACATTATAATTTAGCACAAAACCCATTTCCCAAATATGTGAGAAAAACTTAGCCTTATATTTCTCTATTTTGTGTGAAAGCCGATAATCTAGTATGCTTCATAATTTGTCCTTGATCATCATTTACTAAATCGCAGTGAGGTTAATTTATAGATATTTTCAAAAGGAAGCAAAATAAAATCACCCTTATATCATTTTAGATAAGCTACACTGGCTTACTAAAATATGTGGCACTCATACGCATATGTTATATTATCTATTGTGCCAATATCCTTATATGTTATGCCTAACCACTTGTCAAGTTATAAAGTTCATGATGTTCTCTTAAAAAAATGAAAAGAAAGAAAATAGTCAAGTATGCTAGTATAGTTTGTTCTATAACTTTGACAAAGGCATATACTTTTTGATCCTACACCCACATCATTTATCACGTTTTGCTTCTTTGAAAAATTTATTTGGTGCTCACGCCGCAACGGTTATGTTTATGTGTCTTGTACAAACCTATGGTAGCTATCTATTTTATGACCGATCTAATTGAGTGTTGCCTTACATTTACCCTTTTGTGAGTGACATTTGTGTGAACTTAAAATCCAAACACTATCCATGTGAGGTGCTAAAGTTATTTTATCATTTGCTTTTGCTATTCATAAAAATTAAATCATTTTCCTATCATACTTCACAACACTTAAAAGCATTTTTAAAAATGAAATTGTTTTCTCGCTTTGATTGCTTGAGGGCAAGCAATAGCTAAGTGTGGAGGAATTTGATAACGACCTAATTATACATATTCAACCTATCATTATAATGCCACTTTGTAGTATAAATAAGAGCTTCCGATACTTAATATATTGTGTTTTATATGCAGATGTAAAGTATGAAGGAGCAAAGTGAAGATATACAAAGAAGGGGCCTCAATATGCAATAAAGCCAAAGTTATTAAAAGAAGATTCTGAATCGCCCAGAAATGCGGCGCACAAAGTTGTAAGTGCGGCGCACATTCGCATTTCCAAAGTGCGGCGCACTTGAGGATAAGTGCGGCGCACATTTGACCCCAGACAACACTATAAATAGAGGCCATTTCCACTCATTTTACACACACCTCACTCTCTCAATACTCCATAGCTCGAGTGTTTTAGTCCTTTAGTAAATTTTCAGTATTATCCACTTTTGGGAGATACTTGTGACGAGAGTATTCAACTCTTTGATTCTTGGAGGAACGATACAATCGTGACACTTGTGTACTCGTTTATTCAATCCAATCTAAGTATGATGTTCTCTTACTCTTTTCCAATTGTTACATTGATTACTATATTAGGCTAAGCTATTTGTGACTATATGGGTATGTGACTATAATTAGTGATGATGCTATGATATGATCCTTTATAAATGATTTCAAGCTAATGTTGTAGAACCATTTTACCTCCTAGTTCTACAAACCATATTTTATCAAAGTTGATTTGTTACGATAGTTTGGCGTTAAGAAACGCAAGTTGTTATAATAAGTTTTCTTGAACTTGTCTATGGTCATGAATCTTTGGTTGGAGAAATCCGCTTAGAAACTTGATAAAATATTGAACTTGTTGGCAACTTGTTTTAAGCTTAATCGCTTAAATAAACATAAGTCTTGAATCAACCCAAGTAAATTGTGTAAACGCCGTTTTGACGAAAAAGGATTATCACACTTTACCTACATAAACATATCTCGATCATTATTATCATCATCACGAACTTATACGAACTATCCCATATTAGTCATATTTTTTATTATTGATATTACTTCAATCATTTATTTCTTCAATTGTTATCTTGATTATCAAAACGAAACTAAGTCTCAGCGAACGATCTTGGCTTACCACTACAAATCTATATTATGAACGAAAGGGTATACTTGCCCATGTTTGTCTTCTAGTCCCTTGTTTTGTCTAAAACTTGTAATATAAATTTAAGACTTGCAAACGAACATCACCTACTTCACTATTTTCTGACATAAGGCTAGATGTCGAGTTCTAATCGAAAGCTAGAACCAATCTTCGTCGCCCATCTTCTTTTCCAACACAAGGCTAGATGTCGAGCTCTAATCCAAAGCTAGAACCAATCTTCGTCGCCCATCTTCTTTTCCGACACAAGGCTAGATGTCGAGTTCTAATCCAAAGCTAGAATCAATCTTCACAACTCTTCACTTTGAAGCTAAGTGAGAACTCACAAGACACATACACACATCACTTTATAGTTTAGTGCGAACTAACACTCATGACTAATTACAACTCAATAAAACATATCCAAGTATACACATATTCAATGGATTTACACAAGACTAATTCAACTATTCCCAAATACATTAGATTAATACAACACTAATCCAAGTATCCATAAATACATTGGATCTACAAAAGACTCAAATAAAAATGATGAACATGACTAGATCTAAGATAGGATGATCTTTATCAAGGTTTCATCTTTAATCACATCACAAATGTGTGAGTGATCTTCTCTTTGGACAAGTAAAGAAGGGGATTAAGAGGATAATCATAAGTAAATATACTTAACACATTAAGTGATCATTTAATAATGATTAGGATATAGAAAAGAGAAAAGAGGCAAAAAGAATGTCCAAAAAGGTTCCTGGAGAATTCAGATTTGATCCACTATTTATAGAAGACAAAGGCCAACGGCGATCTTCCTGTGGTTTCTTATTTGTCTCTGCGGTTCCTTAGGATAGAGAACCGCATGCCTATTTAAGGAACCACGAGTCGTAGACTCCACTCCTTTTTGTCCTTTAGTGGGGAGATAATATCTGAGGTAAGTTTTACTTTCAAAGGATATTCCTATGGCATTTGAAATATGCCATATTCAAATTTACATTTTCCATTTTAATAAAATATTTTCTTAAAAAGAAAGTTTATCAAAATATTTTTCACATTTGACAAAATGTTAGTTTTAAGGGTAATCACTTTTATGATCACTAAACATGATTAAGATATGTTTGTGTAAGACTTAAATGATTATTACCTTGATGATAGTGTTTGTCAAATAATTCTTCTTTCGATTGTCTTTGACGATAAATGTCCTTTTACTTTGTCGTGATCAAAACTAAGAAAGATTAGTTAACAATAATAATATTTTTAGGCATCACTTGCATTAACAAACACATTACACGAAATAAAAAAACACTACATAAAAATAAAAACATAAAACATAATCGAATTAAACTTACAATTTATTCATAATTGTTGCTTATATGATCCAAAGGTGTTGCCTAAGATCGTTGTGCACTTTCTGATCTCGGAGTTCTTTGGATTTCCTCTCACGTATTTCACATCGTTCAATCCAAGTTCGAAAATTGTTCAGTTATGGATCAACGAAAACATCTCTTAAAATTCAGTGTGAACTTCTAAATTTTCAATATCATGTTCTGTAATATTATACAACAATACATGATTCTTTTCAACAAGTTTATTTTGTAACCACATACGGGTTGTCGTATAATGCCCAACGACCCTGTAAGACACCGAAAGCGCGTTCAATATCTTTTCGAGCACTTTCTTGAACTATATTAAACCTCAAGCTTTGTGCATCTATGGCAATCTAAACGGTTTTGACGAACGTAGACCATTCTGGATAAGTATCGTCGGCTAAATAGCAACCTTTCCTGTATGTGTGCCCGTTTACCTCAAATGGACATTGTTGATACAAAAGTTGAATGGACCAGGATCGACCCTAATAAGGTGTAATTCGGGTATTGGGGACTCCGGCTCCTGCACCAAGTGAACCTGATTTAGGGATCTTGCACACTGAGAAAGCACCGTTACGTTTACCGGGCCTTGTCCCAAAGTTTCTGTCACTTCATAAGCTCCTTCCCACTTTGGTCCGAGTTTCCTTGTATTCTCCACGAGACTTGCTTCGTTAGCACGGTAAACAAAATAACTTGGTTTGAAGGAGATTCCTCGGACTCTAGCATCATAGTAAGCCTTCATTTTGGACTTACCTTTAGCTTCACGGATTGCTACCATTTCTCGCTTTTCTTCGAGTAGGTCTAGATTTATCCGTAATTCCTCGTCATTTTTCACAACATCTACTTCAGCGGTGCGGATTATGAGACCCCCAGAATCAGACAAGGGAACAACTAGGCAGCAAGGGGGTTCCACGTCATGGTACAAGAAACAATAAATTAATATTGACACAAAGTCGACGTAATAAAGATATGTACATTACATCATAAAATATCAGAGTTTTAAACATAGGTCCCAGAGTTTTATATGCGGAAAGATATATTATTTCATCATGATTTACAACACTTATTTTCTAGAAATACAGAAAAATCCTCTGACAGTTTTTAGATAAAACCAAAGTTGAAATCTACACAGAAATCTCCAAGATGCGATAATATCCTACGGGCTCCCATCCAAGCAAAGCTAAGTAATAATACCTGAGATTAAACACGTAAAATCGTCAACATAAAGTTGAGTGATATTCATAAGTTTAACAATAAAGGTGTGGAACACAAGCATTCATTTGTAAACACGTAGTAGGGAGAATGGTTATATACGTCAACCATAGTCCAAAACTATTATTATTATTGTTGTTCAGTTCATGAACCGAAGCTTAACTTACGTAACTTCCTCTAGGGAGTATTCAGCCTAAATACTCAGGTATAAACAAATATTAGTGCGTCATGGTTAAACAACCGCAACATGGGACGGGGATTGTCAATCTCGATGGATCCACCCACAAACGCAACTTAGTACTCGAAAGTAACGGTTCATGATCAGGAGAGGAAACTTAAGGCTATAGACTAAAAAGCAATAATAATATCGAAAGTCTAGAAAGCATACAAGTTTTGGATAGCATATAATGTTTAAATGGTTGTGTTCCACCATGTAAAATCTCACCCCGTGTTTAGAAACCATGTACAAGTAAAAAGGGGCTATGAACTCACCTTATCCACGAGGTAAGTGAATCACGGTACTCAGAAGTTGAGTAGAAACAATGGTAGTGAGACGATCACTGATGATATGGATGCCCGGGAAACACGAAAATCGCAACCTATAACAATAAGGCGCGCGTTAAGACTCGAACTCAAATATCGATATATACCAAATATAATATGACTCAAATGTTTTCAAAGTATTCATATTTCAAAACCATTGACACGAATCAAATGAATCCATGCTAACCCATTTATCCAACGCTACCCGTTTAAACACTTGTACACTTGAAATTGCCCCGTCATATGACGCCAAGTCAACGCAAGTCAAACTATCCATTTGCCTTACTCGGAACAGTAGCTAAGTCATTTATATAATGATTAAACACTTGAGTAAGTCACCATGTCCAATAGTGAATACTCAAACTCACGCCACACGAGCATTGAACTATGTGTCAAGACATATAAATCAGCAAGTACACTCCAAATGTACACACCGATCTACCCTATCTAGACTTGTCCGATTTAGATGAAATTTGGTGTCAAGGTCACTTATAACCTGTATAAGACCCTGCCAAAATTTGAGCCAAAGTTCATACATTAAAACCCATCAGCTCGACACTTTACTCGACTCTAAAATTTGGGACAGAATTGTATACTTGTTTCATAAAACCATTTAGACCACTTTAAAAGTATTATTTTGACATTCCACCTTTTGAACTCACTACTAGACTCATCATATAAGGTTTATAAACTTTAAAAACCAGTAGTACCATTTATCTAACCATGCCTAAAGTCCCCGAGAGTCGACCCAAAATCAGCCACAATTTCGGATTGTGCCGATTTACGTCTCCCGGTACACGAATACTAAAACTAACATAACTTTTGATCCGTAATGAGTTAGAAGCTCTATCTTATACCAAAACGAGCGTCTCAGAAAACTCTACAACACAATCAAATAACCTCAGCCTATACCAAATCTTAAACCCACGAAAAACAACCTTTAACACATTGATGTATTACACACTTTTAGAAATCATAACAAATCAATTCTCCAACCAAATCTAATCATTCCCATTCCTATAGAATCACCCCACTATCATACCAATCAACCAACACTCCTAAAACACTTGCATGTATCAAAAACAAAAATAAAAAATAAAAAACTTTATCTTTTTAACATCAAAACATGATAATCTAGCCATGATCATCACATATTTGATGATCAAGAATCATCACAACAATAAAATCATAAAAACATGAAAAATAGTTACATGTGTAAGATTTTTATATTTTTGAAATCACCATTCAATTTTAGGAGGTGGTCTAATTTTTGTTTTGCCTAAAACAAGGTGGGTGATGATGATTTTGGGGTGTTTTGTGGTGTTTAGGGTGGTGGCAAAAATGGAGGAGAAAGGAGGGTGGTTTTTTTTGTATGAATGATTATGTGTGTGTTTTTGGTTAAAAATAAGATTTATATATGGTGTTAGGTGTAGGGGTCAATCTTGCCAAGTTTGGAACCTTTGGACTAAAAAGAAATTTAATAGTTTAAAGGGTAGAAAATGACTATTGATAAATTTTGAAAATATTTACGGGGCTCGGGTTTCTTAGAAATACTTTTCAAAAGTTACATTGCATCATAAATATGATAATATGGTTTCTCGATACGACTTAATACGTAATTAAACGAAATCGTCGAAAATATTAATTATCGAAACAATCGATAATGAAATCTAAAATTTTGGGCATCCGTCGGTATCGCGATCACTAGGAATTCTCGTTGTTCATTGATTTGAGTAAACTCGTTGTAAAACGCACGCGGGTGATTTTAAATCAAAAGCTTTGATTCAAATATATATGGAAAAATAAAATAAGAATTTTATAATCTCAGATAAAGTATTTATCAATGATCAGAAAATACTTGAAAAGTATAATTTATTACAACCTTATGATCTCAAGATTTACATATAAGAATACAAGAAAACGTAATACGTTGGAAAATTCAAGAAGCACGAATAAAAGAATAAAATAATGCTGGGAAAGTACGGGTTCTTACACGGATTCTTGGCATTCCAATCTCAGCTGAGATGACTGCCTCTGTCCCATAAGATAGAGTGAATGAGGTGTCCCCATTACTTGTTTTGATCATTGTACGATGCGCCCATAAGAAATGGGGAAGTTCGTCTACCCATTTAGCACTCTTATTTTCCAGGCGCGCCTTGATCTCTTTTCCCAGACTTCGATTAGCCCGTTCCACGAATCCATTGGACTGTGGATGTTTCACTAATGTAAACCGTTGTGTGATGTTAAGCGCCGCGCACCCGTCTTTGAATGAATCATCACGAAATTGTTTTCCGTTATCCGAGAATATTTCCCCTGGTAAGACACAACAGCATACTATGTTCTCCCAAACAAATTTCTTTACTTGCTTGCCTGTTATCGTCATTACTGCCTTGGCTTCTATCCACCGTGTGAAGTAGTCCATAGCTAGAATGAGGAATTTGACCCCCAGTCGCTACAGGGAAAGGACTGGTGATGTCGATTCCCCACTTATAAAACGACCATGGTGATGTGATGGGTGTCAATGGTTGTTGCGGGTGTCGCGGGTTGGTTTATGGACCTGGCAATTGTTGCACTTTATAATGAGGTTATGCGCGTCTTTGTGCATTGTTGGCCAATAATGACCAGAGCGTAGGTCTCTTATAATAACTAATCGAGGCCCCGCATGCATATTGTAGGACCCTTCGTGTATCTCCTTGATCACATAATTAGCTTGGAGAGGTCCTACACACCTAAGCCATGGCTGTAAGAATGAACTCTTGTATGGAACTCCATTCCAAAGTACAATGAGGTCCTTAAAGTTTGAAGATTGTACAAGATTAGTCCCTGAAGAACGAAGAAAATACATTTTAAGTCCTTGAATTGGTATTGTAAAGTTTAGGGACTAAAAGTGTAATTAATCAAAGTATAATGAATGTTAATAGTGCTTGATGAATGTCAACAAAAAGACAAGGGCCTCCCAGTCATTCGTCAAAAGTTATCCAAAGAGACTAGATTTGCCAAAACCACCAAAATTACAACAAAACATCTATAAAAGTTTTACGGGGCAATTGGTCATTTTTTATACTTGTTTTAAGAAGGAAAGTGGTGGTTTCGTTTTATATTAAAGAGAAGGACTCATATTGTAATTTTCTAAAGTTCAAACGATTATTAAATCGTTTAATTTGGCGGTAAACACTATACTTGCCCCTAATTTTGATTAAATGGAGTACTATTACATCATAAACCCTAATCTCCACACCAGCAACAAAACAAAGGGTAAAAGTTAATTACCAAGTTCTATGGGTAATTCAACACAGCAGAAACACTTCCACATGGGAAGATTCGATCCAGCTCAGCTATTGGTCCCGAAAGGGCTCACATGTGATCCCCTCTACATCAATTGTCAGAGATTACTTTATCAGATCAAGGGCTATGATAAGTTTGCTTGTTCACTACTCAAATCCAACAAATACAAAGCCTCTAGTACTCTGCATCAGTCATATGGTACCAAGAACAAGCCAAGACCAAAATTCAAATTTAGCATAATCAAGGCATCTTCAAAGATTCTCCCAAGGGCATTTTGGGAACTTAATTCGTGCTAGGGTTTAGTGGAAGTTCGTTCTCACATTTATAAGACTAGTATATAAACAGATGTTAGCCTAGTTATTCAATGTTCCAAATTTTATCTTTCAACTTTTCTTGTAATCTTTAGAGAAATTTTAAATTGAACAAAGTTTGAGTTCCATTTTATTTTTAAACTATCTCTTTTATAGTCTTGTCCATTTATTTCTAATGCACCTTTAATTTTTCAGCTTATCAAAACTTTTTTCAAATAAATTTTGTTTAAAGCTTTTGAGAACTAGTTTTTCTTAAGTCCTTTTACACTTGACTGACAATCAAGTGTGTAAAGTGTGTTTAAGTTAAAGTGTGTTTGTTTAAGTTAAAAATAAACTTGAAGTGGCTACGCCAACCTCCTGAAAAGGAAGGGCTTTATCTGGTTTGAGTCTGTGTGGTGGTGGGCTCAGACTTCGTGGATTAGTCGGCCAGTGTGTCGGAACGGTTACAGAAAAAAACAAAAAAAAATCTTGTGTTTTAATTTACTTGCAAAAGGATTTCCCAAAACTTTATTTAATACTGTTTTATCTAACTCAGCTAATAAGCCAGCTTATTATCAATAAGCTTGGCTTACCCAACTTTTCATCTTTGAGTTTTGTGGTTTGTTACATGTTTTCAGGAGGAAGATAGAAGATATTCATTCACTCTCTCTTTTCATAACTTATCTTGGTCTGTGGTAGACCAATCAGTGATAAACATAAGCTCTCATAAGCTGTCTCTTACCATCATAAGCTCTGTATTTGTTGCATCAGCTACCTAGGCTAGCTTGGATGTGAGTCAGCCCAAGTAAGCTTTGAACTCCAAACTCTTGAAGCTTATTATGTCATTATATGAACTTATGCTCAACTTGCTTATTAACTGCATTATTTTTTGTGTTTCTTGCTTAGTGTAATCACTTGTTGCTTATTTTGTATGTTCATGCTCTTTATTGCTCTGTCTTAGTGTAATTTTTTAAAATTGCTTGTTTAAATTGTGTTATGTCCAAGTTAAAAGGGTGTTTGGGACTAGGCTTAGAGCTAGCTTTAATCAGCCTGTGGTGTTTTATAGCTTTGTAGTTAGTTGAGTTAGGTTTTAAAAGGTCTTATTCAGCTTTTTGTTTCAAGGGTTTAGTGTAAAATTTAAGATTTGTCTTTTGTTCAAAAATCTGTCAAGAAAAAACAGATAATATTAAAGTTGTTGCATTTGTTGTCAAAGATATTGGTTGTTTATTGTCTAAGATCTTTTGTCGTTATATGTGTTTGTCTGACATGCCTTGAGTTGTTCAAGTCACTAGGATTGCATATTAAGTTCAGACTTTAGCAAAACTTGTGCCTATACACTGTCAAACATATCAGATCCACTTTTTGCTTAAATTTCTTGTTTCAACTTAAAATTTTTGGATTGTAGTTAGTTTAGGTCTAAAGCTTTGTTTGTTTGAGGATTATTTGGTGTTTAGATATCTTATTGCTGCTTTGATGATAAGCCAAAAATTCAACAAATACCTAAAGCAACTTTGTTTTAGTTTGATCTTGCATTGTAGCATAGTCTAGGATAGTTGATCTTTGTTTATATAGATTTACGTGACTTATGTGTTGCTTATGTTCTTATTATTTGCTTTTGATATTGAACTAACCTCTCAACAAGCCAACTGGCTTATTGAGCTTAATTCTGTCAAAAAAGTAACAAGCAAAAATAAGTTGTAGGGTTCGATCCCACATCCTTCTCACAACACACATCACTTACCATCCTGCCTTTTGGACTTTTATGTCCAAAGGGTGGGTGGTTTTCTTTTTATTAAACAGTGTACAAAAATGGTCAATCAGTCACATTTGAGCTTATTTCTCATTTATGTTTAATCTAAATAAGCAACAACTTTCTTTTTATAGTCAAACTCATTTTTTAGTGTCTTTTATTTATTTCTAGTTCATTTTCTCATTTGGTTTAGTTTTTACTAGGATTCAACGTAGTATTTATTTATTTTTTGTGCTCATTGAGTCCCACAGCTTATTGATGTGGGTTTATTGATCTTTTTCTTGTCCTAAAGTATTAATCTACTTATTTCCCAAGCTTCTTGCAAAAATTCAGCTTCTATAATTGTGTTTTTAACAAATGCGACTATTTTGTCTTTTTATGAAAATCAATTTTTGTTTAGTTTGAGCTTATTAGATAATCTTTTTTGAAAATTCTTTTTGCATTATCTTAGTAGTCCAAAAGAGGAGGTCTGCGTATTTTCAGTTTATAAGAATAAGTTTTGAGCTTATCGGGCTTATAAAGGCACAATAAGTTAGCTTATTGCTTATTTGAGGGTGATAAGTTCATTTTCAGCTTTTGGGCATTTGAAAATTGTTTAAAATCAAATTTTGGGTCACGTAGTAATTTTACATTTCCGGTTTTAAAAGTTTTTCTTATTGGGCCAAAAAGCCCAATAAAGTTAGGTTGTTTTTATTTAGCCCTTTGGGGGCCCATTAAAGGTTTTCAGCTTTTTCTAATTTTATTTTTGGTTTAATTTTTTTGAATATTTTAATATTATTTTATTCTCGATATACGTGAAAGCGGAATTCGACTTAGTTTTTAGTCGTCTTAGTGTAGAAACGTCTTTTTCATTTAATCTCTTTCCCAAAATTGTTTATTTTTTAACCTTGCCTTCGCCTCGGTTACAACGATCTCGTGGTTTTAAGCACTTAAGATTTTTCTAAAACGTTAACCCGTCTTTAATGTACTACCTATAATTCTACAACTATCATACCTGATCCTGACCCCGAACCCTCTTCTTTTGATTACACAAAGTCATGTATTTTCGTATTCTTGGTAACTCTTCGCATCACCTTGAAAATACGCATCGTAAAGTTCATATGTGTTAGTTTGGATCCATAGTGATTTTGTTGAAAGAACTTGATATATTTGTGAAGTAGAAACTATAATGGATGTGTATGAAAAATAGAGTGGGATAAAGAGGTTTTTATAAAAGTTTTAAAGGGTTAAATTTTGAAAAAAGCAAGATTTTATAATAACGACTAGCTTTTTAATACAAACAGTAAAAAAATAAATAATCGAAAACGTCAGCTTTCTGGGCTGACAACTACGACGCAAGAGACAATGACGCCAAAATCAAAAAGCGATACACCGTAAACAAACTGACGTCATAAGCCACCGACAAACCAAGCATGCGACTACTCTCTTGGCTCTTATAGTACACAAGAAGCGGCAAAGTTACATATAGAACACATTTAGATATTTTTTACGGCTATAGTTTATTTTCGGTTGAGATCCAATGACCATAATTTTACTAATTTTAGTAGTAAACACAATAAAACCTAATATTTACACTCCTTAAAAATAGCAAACTTTTTCATAATTAAAAAAAGATTTAAGTTCTTTTGGATACCAAAGTTTTCTAGGATACAAGGGGACTCATCCCCACCATCCATCTCCATCTCATTCAAGGGCTGAGATTAAATCCCCAATTTACACAACTTTCTCCTTTCTTTCTCATAAAAACACACAACCCGTTCTTTCACTTCTCTCTCTACCCCGATCTACTTTCTCTCTCTAAAATTTGAAGCGAACAATCACAACATCATCATGAATCCATCACAATCGATTAATTAGATCGATTACTTAACACGAATTCATATCAGGTTTGTATTCTTATAATCTATGCTTATTTTTTTTAGCTTATTTGATTTTGAATAAGCTTATTAATTTATTTTCATTAGCTTTTTTGAGCGAAATATGTCGATTGATAGTTCTTATATTGATCGAATTATTCCGATTGATTGTTCTTATTTTGATCAATTTATTCTAATTAACTTTTAATTAGGTGATTTATGTGAATAAGCTTATTTGTTTGAATAAGATTTTTAATTGGATGAGAGTTATAAATAATCTTGAGAATTAGATAGGAGTTATGTGAATAAGCTTACAAATTACACGAGAGTTATGAATAAGCTGGCTTATTAGCTTATGTTGACAAATCGTAAGGTATTTTATGTAAGTTTGATTAAGTTTGCTGATGTAGGCTGCAATAAGCTTGATATATCATGTATGATATATATATATCATATATGATATATCATCACTTTTCATATATGATAGATATATCATATATGATAACTGATGATATATCATATATGATATAACTATCATATATGATATAAAAATAAACCATAGGAAAAAACAGATTCTATATGAGTATTTTTTAGAAAATCAATATAAACTCTTGAAACTTGTCTTCTATCATATATATGAGTAATTTATTTTGGTGTTAAAATGTTGCATAATATGTTCTTTTTATCTTTTATAAATGCATGTCAGACAGAGATGGTGCGATTGGCAGCTTTGGAGCAAAGCAGAGAGAGATGTTGATTATAACAAGAGGATGTGCATGGATATGTTTTAAGGATCAAGACGGAGTAGGCGTTGTTCATGAATTCATCATTTGATAATCTGTTTTTTTTGCATTTTTTTGATTTTGTATAAATTGTTATCATATATGATATCAGAGGTATATCATATATGATTTTACATTAGGTTACGTTCGGTTTGAATTATCATATATGATTCTGTTCAAAAGTACATTTTTATGTTATGAACAAGTGTTTGATTATTAATTGTGCATACTCTTTGTTGTAATCATGAATTCATCAGATTCTTTATTTAATAAATCCAAGTTTTTCTTGAGTGTCATATATGATAGTGCATGATCATATACTCCGTATGACTTAATTTATAAAAACCATCATGACATAATACCAAGAAAGTTAAATCATATTAACAAGATGTTGTACGAGATACCAATTGATTACAAAATCGTCCATATACTTCAAAACTCCATTAGGAGATTACAAGAAAAAACAAACAATAAACGTAAAAGAAAAATTCACGAGCTTATTCATTAAGCTTCTTGGCCTTTTGGATGCTTGTAATGTTCAACACGCCTTGTAAACAACCTTCTCTACACAAAAAAAGAAGATTTAATTCAATTTTCAAGCACATAATCATATATGATATATTTGATCATATATGATATTTAGCTTATATCATATATGATATAGCATATCATATATGATACTTCATTAGCAAGTCATACTAAATATGTTCAGCCAGATTAATCCATTAAAAAAGAGTTAATTCAATTTTCAACCACGTTATCATATATGATATATCTCATCATATATGATATTTTAGCTTATATCATATATGATATAGTATATCATATATGATACTTCACAAACAGGTTACATTAAATATGTTCAGCGAGATTAAGCTAAAAAACCTTATAACTCATGAAAATAAGCTAATAAGTTAGCTTATAATTCATCATAATAAAGGTGATGATTATCAATAAGCTTATTCACATTAAGCATCAAGTTACCTTATCATTTGACATGTTAAATTCATGTAACTTATCAAATAAGCTATAAAAAATAAGATGAGTTATAAGCTTATTCACATCGAATAAGCTAAAAAAGATGAATCAAAACAGATCGAATGAACTTTACCTTATTTATGAAGAGGATGATCGATTTGTGACGGTGATGATCGATGGATTTGATGTTTGTGTTGATAAATTAAGATGTAAATATATGTGTGTGTGTGTGTGTGTGTGTGTGTGTTTGTGTGTGTTTTAGAGAGAAGAAGAAGAAGAAATCGATCCCAGATCTGTGAGAGTGGTAGGTGGTGTTAGGTGGGAGGGGTAAAATGACGAAACTACCCCTCCGCTTTTTTTTTTTTTTTTTTTTAATATGGGTTGTTGGATGAGATGAGATGAACGGTCCAGATTTGTCCCCTTGTATCCAAAGGATACAAGGTATCTTAAATAACCGGACTCTTAAAAAAAATAAATGAAATATAGGTTTATTGTAAGAAAAGAATTTTTGAAAAGATGAAATGAGAAATAATTATTTTAAAAGGATCCATGTTATAGCTTTTGAATGTATAATTTGTTTCTTAAATCAATTATTTATAATAATTTTATAAATTTTATACACATGTCAAAATATAGCTTCACTCAGATAATAAAACTTCAGCTCGAAACTCGACTCTAGCACAAACGAGCTTTGTATTTCGAACTCGACCTCAACTCATCATATGAAAATCAAGCTCAAATCCCAACTCTAGCTCGAGTTTGATTCATTTCATAAAAATCGAGCTTGGAGCTTTACTCAAGCTCGATTATTTCTTTAATTAAGACTCGAGCTCGATGAATACTGAATACATCAAGCACGATTCGACTCGACTCGACTCGATTTGTATGAAAATTTAGTAAATATGCGTATATAAGGGTAATGGGGAAATTTAGTAAAAGCTCGACAAGGCCACGAGCATCACAAGACGAGTACTTTAGAGCTTGAACTCGCATCGAAAATATATTTGAATAGCTCGAAGTCGAGCTCGACTCATTTAAGTCGAGCTAATTTCGATTAGTTTACAAACCGATCTCGAATAATTCACGAGTTGGCTCGTCTCATTTGTAGCCTTGCTTACACACCTTCATGGCTTCATACACAACTTGTCTAAACCAATGTGATTTGAATCAAAGTTTAAAACTTAATAGATAGGTTCGATTAAGTTATCAAAGTTTAAGATCCAACAGATATGTTATCAAAGTTTGGTTTATCGACTATGCAAGTTACTCCGTATGTATTAACCTATGGATACCGGTAAACCATAAATGTGACAATCTACGTGGCAAGGTTAATAGACAAAGATGTTACTAAAGTTTGCTAAAAAGTTCGATTATGTTACTAAAATTTAAAACGTAACAGATACGTTACTCAAGTTATTTTTTTTAATTTCTTAGAAAAGAATTTTTAAACATTATATCGTATAAGCTTTCAAATCTTATACACTTTTTTACGTGATCGAACGTTTTTTAAATATTTTTTACACTTTTTTTTTACATTTTTATATATAAAAAACGTATAAAATATACAAAAATGAATAAAAACTTAAAAAACATACAATGATATATGAAAATATACACACGTATAAAAAATAGAAAACATAAAACTAGTATAAAATCATAATAAAATAGAAATATCTAGTGTTTTTTATTTAATGCATAAAATAATTTAAGTAAAATGGGTAAAATATATAATGTTTTTATAAAGAAATACAAAATTCGGTTACCACAATAAAATGAAGAAATATGCATAAAAAAAAATACAAAATATTCTAAAACAGACGAAAATAAAGAAAATAAATATATACTAGTATGTGTAATTATTTATTCCGTGTAACTTTTTCTAAGGTTTAGTAACTTCATTAAATAAATTCGTGAACTATAATAATTTGCTTTTAACGTTTTAAACTTTAGTGATGACGTGGACAAGGGAATCGGTAAATCATCCGGTTGCCCATCTTATGAGTAACCCGATGATAACTTTTTTAAACGTTCACTAACCCATAAAATAAATCCGTATACTTGAGTAACCTATCTATAAGACTGTAACGTTTTAAATTTTAGTAACAAAATCGATTTTTTGACAGACTTTAGTAACTTTTGTATATATCAACTTTTTGAATCAGTTATAATCAATATTTTGAAAACCGAGTTGACTCGGATCGAACTAATAATTCGATGACTCGATAACTTGACCAAATCGATTTAAAAACGGTTTTCAAAACATTGCTTATAATTAGGGGTGTTATTAGGTCGGCTTGTCAAGTTATCGAGTTGGTGATGTCGAGTTAAGTCGAGTTTTTTTTTAATTAAGATATAAATCAATAATTATAATTTACATATTAGGAGAAGACAAACGGGCAACAAGCTGCGCCGCTAGTCCTTTTTGTATAGCAAAACCAAGTATATTAAATACAACGTTTGTGAATTTAGGAGTCAAAACATTACTATTTATAACACGTTGTATTCTGATAAGTAACTCCACCGCATGAGGTGCAAGGAAACCAAATATATCAAACGCAAAAAAAATAAATTCGTGTTAATTTTCAACAAATATTTTCTCGTGTTTAGTCACGTTACACGAGACAGCTTTTAAAAGAGCCGTCTTTTATTGTATTAACTCAAACCTGACTCTATAAAATGTATTAAAGGTATATGTTACTTTGCCGCTTCTAAATAGATATTTTTACAGCTACTATATAGTTTATTTCCGATTTAAATCCAATAATATTCCACACTAATATTTGACTGGTTTTAGTAGTAAACACAATAAATAAAACTCAAATATACACTCCATAAAAACAGCAAACTTTTTCATAACTAATGACATGTAGGTTTATTGTACATTTTTAGGTATAGACAATTAGACACAACCATCTGAATAAATTTTATAAAAATAATAAGTATTCGGTGAATGAATGAATAAATTATTCATTTATTTAGCCAATCAATCAATTACTATACTATACTTAACAAAAATAAATAGAAAAAAGTAAATAAATAAAAATAGAAGAACAAACAACAACAATAAGGAGCTGTCTTTTATTGTATTAGTGCTGTCGTTTTCTATTACCATACGTTTCTTATACTATTTCCTTTCTCTGTGTGTGTGTGTGTTTTTTTTATGGGGTTTTAGTTTTTTAGTTTAAGTCTTCACTTCACATCATCATCATCATCCTACAATCACTCCTTCACTTTCTTCATGAAGAGGCTAGTAAGTACGTTGTTTTTTTTTTGTTTTTTTTCATATAAGTTTTGATGTTGTAAATCATATAAAATTTTGAAAAATTAATCTTTTTTTTGTTTTTTTGATCTGGGTGTTTTTATTTTGTTGTGTTTTGCAATACCCATGTTTTGGTTTTTTAAATTTGGTTACAATTGGGTGTCATGATTCATTTTCTTGATTTTGGTTTGTTTTTTTTGGTTGGTTTTGAGTGGGTGTGAAATTGAAGTGATTGGTAATATGGATCTGATGTTTTGTTTTGTTACATTTTGGTTAATTTGCTTACATTGTTGATTTGTTTTTCTTCATTGTAATTGTGTCCTAATTACATGGATTTGAAAATATAAAAAATAATCTTGATCACACAATGTATTGTGATCTATTAGTTTTGGTTGATTTTCTGGTCATTAACTATGTTTATTTAGTTTGTTAGTATTAGTTTAATTGAGGTTTAATATAGTTAAACAATGAGTGATCTAATGTATGTTCATTTTCCTATTTTTAGCTATGAAAATTCGATAAAAAGATCGAAACTTGTTCTTAGTGACATGGTTTTAATCTTGGATACCTTATTTTTATGATGTTGTTGATTAATGATTTGGTCACCTTTGATTGTACAGAATTGATTGGATTATTTTTTTTATTTTTTTTACATTGGATACCTTATTCCTAATAGTGGGATTGGAATTCATTGAACAACCTATCCACATTGGCTACTGTTTTTGTTTAAACTTTGGGTGTTTTCTTTAAGGACAGATAGTATATGCTTTGATCAAAGTGGAACAACATTAGTACTAAAAAGATAACAATTACTTCTTTCTTGAAGTGAAAAAACTGTTGCATTGTTGAATCCTTAATATGAATCTTTCTTTACCTTTTTCTTTTGGTTTCTTTTTCCAGGTGGTATTTTTTTTGCTAGTAACTTTGAGTAATGCTATTGAACTATACGATGGTGGTGAAGTAGGCGAGTGCAATATTGAAAGACATTTGATTCCTCGCCCTCATAGTGTTTCCATTTTAGAGTTTGGCGCTGTTGGTGATGGGAAAACTTTAAATACAGTTGCCTTTCAAAATGCAATCTTTTATCTCAAATCCTTCACTGACAAGGGTGGTGCACAGTTGTATGTACCCAAAGGAAAATGGTTGACCGGAAGTTTCAATCTTACTAGCCATCTTACGCTATTTCTTGAAAAAGAAGCCGTCATTCTTGGTTCAGAGGTTCGGTTTTTAACTTAATTCTCTTTGTTCTTGTACTTTTTGATGTTGCATTTATCAGCTTTGATGGTGTTAATGTAATGGAAAGATTGATAGAAGTCATAGAACAAGGGTGAATAAGCATTTTTGCGTTTATTCCGTTGCAATTATTTGACCACTAAAGGGGTGTTTGGATATATAGCTTTGGAACTTTCTCTGATTACTGCTACTGAATATTTTAATAATCAATTTCTAGTTTTCAGGCTTTAACGTTTTATCAAGTAATAACTTATATGAAAATCATATTCATACCAGTCGTAACAAAACTGACAAAAATAAGTACCTATTTATCCCTTAGCTTATCCTAATTTTATAGACATCTCAATTTCATAAAAAGTTTCTCCTTCACCATAAAATGCCTTTTCTAGTAATTGTATCTACTAATTCCAGAATAATCAGAATATATAGCTTTCTATTGCAAAAATAGTTGACGTATGACACTTTTGGTCTTGTAGGATATCGATCATTGGAAGGTTGTTGATGCGTTGCCTTCTTATGGCCGTGGAATTGATCTTCCAGGTCAAAGATACCGTAGTTTGATCACTGGAGAAAATCTTAACGATGTTGTCATTACAGGCACGACCATGATTCCCTTTTTATAAAATATTAGAGTTGTTTCCTTTCTCTTTTTGCTAACCAATCTGAAAAACTTGTGCAGGTGACAATGGAACCATCGATGGGCAGGGTTCTATATGGTGGGAGAGTTTTAATGCAAATACCTTGAATCATAGTCGTCCTCATATCGTCGAGTTTATCAACTCTAAGGATATTGTTATCTCCAATATCACCTTCTTAAACCCTCCTGCATGGACTATTCATACCGTATATTGCAGGTATGTAATAATATTTATTTTATATCCTGGTATCGGTTAAGCAAAACTTTATAAAGATTAGTGAATTACATACAATTTAACGAGTTTGTTTGTTTCTGCTCATGTTACAGTAAAGTTCTCGTTCAAAATATAACTGCATTGTCCTCAAGTGATTCACCTTACACTATTGCTATCGTCCCAGGTACTCTTAAAATATTTATCCTGCATTTAATGCTTAAATTATGCTGGTCGATCTACCAACTCCTTTCTTTTGTAACAAAGAAATTTCTTAAATATGTTAGTTGTTGGCTTAAACAAAATTATGATGGGTGGGTAGGGAACGTTAGGTAACGGGTCGACCCCGACTCTTTTTTTCTGATAAACAAATTTCTTTAATATGATTAGTTGATTACTAAAACCAAAATTTTAAATAATAGGTAGGGCAGGTTGGGTAATTGATCGGGTCGGATCGACCAGCAACTCCTTATTTTATTGTAAAGATGAAATGTCTAAAATATAGTTTGGTGATTATAAACCAAAATTCAAAGAAACTTGTTTTAATTTTATTGTTTATTGTGACATTCAGATTCTTCGGATAGCGTTTGCATTGAGAATAGCAATATTAGTATGGGATATGATGCAATATCGTTAAAAAGTGGCTGGGACGAGTATGGAATCAAATGCGACATACCAACTACAAATGTGCACATAAAAGGGGTTCGTCTTCAGTCATTTACTGGCTCGGCTTTGGCTCTTGGTAGCGAAATGTCCGGTGGTATCTCACAAGTACTAGTGGAAAACATATCCTTACACGATTCAATGACTGGAATCGCACTTTTAACATCGAAAGGAAGAGGCGGTTATATCAAAGACGTATTTATATCAGACATCAACTTCAAAAACGTTATGTTGGCGATTAAGTTAACCGGTGAATGTACTTCTCACCCCGATGATAAGTACGACCCCGAAGCATTACCGGTCGTTGAAGGGATCACGTTTAGTAACATGGTTGGGACAAATATAACAACAGCCGGGAATTTTCATGGTATCCTCGAATCTCCATTTACTTCAATATGCCTTTCAAATATTTCCCTTGCGATAAACACAGAACTTGCGGGTTCATTGTCACCTTGGGAGTGTTCAAACGTATCGGGTTCTTCCGAAAACGTATCTCCCGTACCTTGTCTAGAACTGCAGACGATACCCTCAAATTCCTCTTCAGTATGCTTTTCGGTATCATCACCAAAACCACATAATAATCTTATTGATGTTCTATGATATAAAGAGAATTCAAAATTATAAACCCGTATCATTTGTTGGTAGAACGAGCGTGAGAGCGTGTTCTGCTGATCATTCTTTCTTCGCCTGGTGGAGGTCTGGTTTGTGTACAGCCTTTGTTTTCGTTGATTATCATTTCATGTGTAAGAAAAGTTTTGTAGCGGCTTTCTTTTCTTATACGCTCTTTTTATTCTTCATCATCATCAACATCATGTTATTTTTCGAGTCTCGACTTGCATCGAATGTAAATTTCATTATTGGGTTTCGAATTGAAAGGTTGTTAAATGTTTAGACAAACTTGCATAAAAGTTTCTTCTTAATATCTCTAGTTATATATCAGAACGTAGTACAATGTTATGTTGGTGTTTGATTGTCTTAAAAAGTGTTGAAAAACAGAAAGTAATGACATTTAAGGTAAGACATAAAAGAGACAGCAAACATGTGTTATTATGTCAGATATGCCCAATTTGTTGGATAGATGGACCAGTGTTGCTTTAAATAGATTTGTAAAAACAAATTTATGTAACTGGCAATCATCTAATTCTAGTAAACATATTTATACTTGTTTGATTGGTAAATTGACAATTACGTAAAGGCCAAAAGGGGGTGTTTGTGCTAAAAAAAAAAAGACTGTTTGATTGTCTTAGAAAGTTGGTTGGACAAGTAATGTTGGCGATTTACTTAGAGCTGTTGCGACCTTTTTCTAAGAGCAGCGGGTGCGGTAACGAGCTTGGCTCGTTAGTCCAACGTGATATCAAGTTGGTCACAAGTTACTGCACCGTTTGGTGAGTTTACGTACGTTATTTTCTTCGTTGGTTAACATTAAAGAAATTGATAATCTGATTATTGCGATTTCAAACAAATAATTAAATCCAAATAATATTTTTTTAATTGTAACATTTAGTTATCTGATTATTTATAAAAACGAATAATCTATTTTAAATAAGTAATTCCAAACATCTTTTAATTAGATGATAAAGAAACTGATATGACATTGAAGTGTTAATAACTTGCAATTTAGTGCTCTGAGAATCGCATATGACATATCACTCATTTTATGAGGAGTCGAGATTGGACATATTTCAATAAATGAAGATTTACTAAAGTTCGAACGAAATTAATCTTCTCACAAACATAAATAGAGCCTATTGAGGGATTTATTTTACTTTATTTTTGTGAGATAAATTTGTAAAATTTTGGTAAAAATTTTTCACAAATATAACAGTGGAGCCCATTGAGAGATATAGTCGTTTTAGATTTTTTTGTTCCAAATGAATCGAAATCCGTTTAAGGATTTTTGGGTAATATTAATCGAAATCGGTATAAACGAAAATAAACACATAAATGAGTGTTTTATAAGTTAGTTTTGATATATCGGAGATATTAAAAAAAACGTTTAATAGTTGGATTGCTTTCGGATACATAATCCTTAGCTAGTTGCAGTTATAGAATATGACGAAACAAGTTGTAGTTGCTTAATCGTAAAATTTACATTGTTGCGCGTTAATTTGAAATGCATTTTTGAGTTGCTTATTTCATACTACTGTACAAGGATAAGCAGATAGAGTCATAGTAAGGCATCTTTAAGAATCTTTCTTATATTTCAATTAACAAACTGACAACACAATTTTTCTAATACAACAAAAAGTTGTTTCAGCAACACTCACCCAATTTTCTTTTAACTTTTGTTAGTACTCTTTCTTTAACCAGCAGCATCATTGTCATACTAGCTTTTACATGAAACGTGTGTTTTGTTGGTATTAGAGCTATTAAATTACACAAAATTCGTATATGGAATAAAATAAAAACACACTCCACTAAAATGAGAGCAAAGACATAAAAAATATTGCATTTGTTGTTATAATTGTTCATATTATTACCAAAGACTAATGTTTTAAAACCCGGTTTGTAAAAGTTATGATTTTGAAATTATATGATTTAAACTTTTATGAAAAGTTTAAATAAAAGTTTAAAACTCGGTTCCCGTTTTGATGAGTAGTCATAACTTTTCATAAAAGTTTAAATAAATTGCTTGTTTGGCAACGAGCAACTAGTAGTTGGATTGTTTGTAAACGCTTTTATTTAAAACGTTTTATCAAGAATCATTTAGATTTAACCGTTAGCGTTTTGATTTTGAAATTATATGATTGCTCTTTTTATCTATTTAAAGAACTTTTATATTAATATGTATATGTCTATTTAAGTAATTTTACATTTTATAATTACAGTTTCAACTACGTTACTAAACACCTTTTTTAACGGCAATTTTATTCAAAGAAAAACTAGCAAGGAGCTAGATTACAAAGAAATAAGATAAGAATTTTTGAGCCAATCGTTCCAACCAAACTAGACTTTACATCTAGACTTACACCAGTAAAAAACTATAGATAACATTATTAAAAAATAACCGCCTTCATGAGAATCTTATCATCAAAGAGAAGCTTATTACGATATTTCCACACATACCACCATAACGAGTACCAAATACCCTCGAACATATGTTTGAGCTTAGTATCTATGCGAGACGACACAATCCACATTTTCCATTCTTCATACGAGTTCACCTTTTCAAAGTTAATGTTCCACCATTAGGCAATCTTTCTGCCTATCTCACGGACCATATTACATTTAGAAAACAAATGATCCGAAGTCTCAGCACCGTGATCACATATGAGGCAAGAAATGGATTGAATATCAATACCTATTCGAGAGATGTTAATCCTAGTAGGAAGGGCATCACTCCTAATATTCCAAGCTAGGATATTCACTTTAATAGGAACACACTTCACCCACCTAGTTATGTCACTGATTTTTGGGAGTCGGACCTCGTCAATTAACTTTCGAGCAGACGTCACCGTAAATTCACCCGAATTCTCCAAGCTCCACACCACCTGTCATACATCAGAACAAGATTAATAGACCTTACAATCTCCGACATAATATTGAGCTCCTCCTCCTCAATACCCCCTAACAGTACGGCGAAATGATCACTCCAGATTCAAATCTTCAGCTTAGAGCTTATAGTTACTTCCTTCTCAGTCTCCAACGCATACATACGAGGCAAAATGTTTCTAAGGATACCACCCTCGTACCGGTTATCAAGCCAAAACTTGATCATGTCCCCATTACCCAATCTAAGTTTCAAAAACTCAAAAATATCTACCCCTTTTATCTGCAACACCCGAATTTCATTCACAAAAGCCAACATGAACGACCTCCCGTCTTAAACTCCGAATATAGATTTCCGTTAACTTCATGAATATCAGTAATAACCTTCGTCCATAGAGACTCTTTCTTAGTTAAAAATTTACATACCCACTTCAGCATCAAATCTCTATTTAACGCGTATAAACTAGACACTCTAAGGCCTCCATGTTTTTTATCCGTCAGAACACGTAGCCTTATTACTACCCACATCATGACCATTAAAAAATTATCCACGTATAGATTCCAACACTTGGAGAACCATCAACAGGACCTTGAAAATTGACATATGAAATATAGGTATAGACCCTAACACGGACTTCAACAATGTTAGACGACCTAATAAAGTTTTTCAGTTTCCACGTAAAAAGTCGAATTTCCACTTTATCAACTATCTCCTTCCATACTTGAATACACGACGTAGCTCCTCCCACTTTAGTACCAAGATAAAGGAAAGTACTATTAAGCACTAAGCATCCAACTTCGATGCCGCTTGGTTCACAGTCGTGTCATCCACATACAGCCCCATGATCTTACTTTTGGTCATATTAATCTTAAGACCTGAAACATAATGAAAACTATCCAACACATGCATCAAAATATTAATTATTTCATCACTCCATTGTCCAACGAAAATGAATCATCCGCATAGAACAAAGGATAAACATATCTCCTTATTAAATTGAATACCTTAAATAGCCCAACATCGATAACCCGTTGATAAGAAAGATGTAAACTCTCTATTCTAAGGATAAACAAGAATGGAGATAGCGAGTCACCTTGCTTCAAACCTTAAAAAAACTAGGACTCCTTTGTAGGACTACCCTTTACCAAAATGAAACCCTTAGACGATTTAAGACAACACTTAATCCAATTATACCATTTATTACCAAAGCCAAACTTCTTTAAGACATCATCTGAGAAAGGGTAAATGTCAAAAATACACAACGTACTTTCTCAGATTATCCATTATACACATCGTACTATTTTAAGTCCATTATTCACACTGAAACTTGCTATCATAGGTTAAAGCTGACGTGGCATGGTCAAACCAATATGTTTAACTTTTGCTGACTTGACAGCCACATCACTTGGTCCTTAATAATTTTTTTTTCACAACCAATCCAAATATCCATTTTTTTCACACACAATCCAAATACATACTTAGCATCTCTCTCTCTGATTCTTTTTTTCCCAGCAACCTCAAGAACCCTAATCTCCAAATACCCCATTGTCAATTCCATTTAAACCCTAATCCCCAAATACCCCTTTCTCAATTCCATATAAACCCTAATCCCCAAAGTTTGTAATTAAAAGTAACCATTGAATCCACTATGTCATATTCGTCTTCATCATTGATTAGGAGATATGGCAGGAATCAAGATGTCACAAACAAAACACATTGTGATTGTGACCCCCCACCCAATTCCTGTTCAAACATCTTGGACTCTAGAAAATCCAGGAAGAAGGTTTAGGTCTTGTCCAATCAGAGACAAGACAATAAAATATGGTGTTTATGGTTTTTTAGACCTTGAATTGTCTCCATATTATAGAGCATTGTTGTATGGATTGCACGAAGAGAATAAAAGCTTGAGGAAGATGGTCAACTCGGGTGGTACAAGCAATGGATCAAAGAGAGTGTTACCCCATGACAGTCACATTGAAATGCTTAAAGGCATAACAGAGGATTTGAAGAATATGAAGGCCAAATTTGGGGTTTATGATAGGCTAATGTTAGTTATTTCAGTTTGTGTTTTGTTTTTAACGATAATTTTAATCCTAGATTTGGTAATGTAATCATTCTATGTTGTTACTTTTACAATGAATCGAATATATTTATGATATCTTTTGTTGCCAGATTTTTGTTGTTTATGATTCTTGCAAGATTAGCATGAAGATGTTACTAGTTTCTCTTATGTTCCCCTGATATGTTATATGCCCAAGTTTTTCCCCTGATAAGTTATATCAGCAAATGTGTTGACTGTATGTGTCAGCCATATTGTAGAAACTAGAAGGGGGGGGGGGGGGGGGGGTTGAATAGTTTCTTATATTTACTTGTTAAAAGATGGTTTAAAAAAAATCCTTTTTCAAAAACTTAGGCTTGAGGAAATATGTGAAATCTTATTATGCACAATATGAACAATGATAGTGTAACTAAACTAATACTAACTAATGTATATGCACAAAGAATAAAGAATGTAAAGAGTTAAGGGTAAAGAAAGATCAAACCAAACACCAAGGATTTATAGTGGTTCGGCAACGAAGCTCACTCATCGTTCCTACTCCACTCCTCGAGTACTCCTTACTCGAGAGTTCACTACACAACAAGCTCCTTATGGTGGAGAAAACTGTACACGTTGCTTAACCAATTTCTGACTCTAAGCTAAAAGTCGAGCCCTAATCGTAGGTAGGACCAATCTACACAACTATACTTAGTACATACACAACTTCCAAATAGACACAACTACTTGGATCTTCACAACTATGACACAACAACAAATGTATAAGATTTGATCTTCAAAGGATCTTTGGTGGTGGACTCAACACTTCACAAGGATAGTAGTCTTCTCTTTGCACTTGGAGAGGAAGGGATGGATGGGATAGATTCACTTCTAAACAAGTAGTAATCAATCAAATGATCAAGGATTTGAGTGATTTAAGAAGTATGTTTGAATCTGGAAATATATGTGCAAAAGAGGTGAAGAGAAAATCTGAGAATGGTCCACTATTTATAGGACAAAGGGCCAACGGCTATATCTGCCCGCAGTTCCTTATCTCAGCCAGCGGTTCCTTATCGATAAGGAACCGCATAGGCACTAGGGAACCGCCAGAGTAGACTCCGCTCCCTTTTTGTCCTTTAGTGGTGGAGGTCTTATCTGATTATAAAATATCCTGAAAGAATATTTCAAATCAAAAAAGAATATGCCATTTTCAAATTTTCAAATATTTAATTTAATAAAACATTTTCTTAAAAAGAAAGTTTAATAAAAAGAACTTGTCACAGTTAATAAAAAGTGAGTTTTAAGAAAAGATTAAATCACTTGATCACTTGATTAAGGTTAGTACTTGTTTATTCATACCTTAAGTGAAAATAGGTAAAATTAAAAATACTTGAACTCAAGAATTCGTTTTTTGTTGTTTCGTAAATGCTTGTTTTTACATATTGTCGTAATCAAAACTAAGCGAGACCAAAAAATGCAAGTAACATTTTTAGGCATTATTGCATTAACAATCTCCCCCTTTTTGATTCCGACAATACATAAACTCAATCACACAAAAAAAAGATTTTCGAAGACGAGTTTATTCATTTCTCCCCCTTTGTCGAAGAAAAAAGGTTGCACAAGTTGGTGTTGAAGAGACGGACTTTGCAAAGACTCCCCCTTGGTGCTTACTCCCCCTTGCTTGGGGCATCGAGGAATCGAGATATGGTGACAAGCTACATAGAAGGGTTAGTTGAACAAAAGAGACAACCAACAAGAGATAGTTATAGGTCACAAAAAAATAAAATAAAAAGAGAAGAAAACACAAAGACTAAGATCCAAGTGAAGTCATGTAAAAAAAATCATACAAAGATGTATGAAAAAAGGAAATAAGCCAAAAGCATAAATCTAATCCTAGTTAATCTATAATTCTATGATTTGCTTGAATTAGGTGTCTTGTGGATAAGCAACCAATGCTTATATGAAAGACAAGGTAGTGGCGGAAGGTGGTGGTGGTGGCCTGGTGGAGATCTCATAATCAAAGTGAAGAGGAGGCTTGATTAAGAGACTCTTGATGTAGCTCAACTCCTCATAGATGTGTGCATAGCAAGATGTTGATATTGACAACAATGATAATATGTCTCATGGTGCATGACATTATCATGAGAAGGAGGAAGAACACTAAAGGGTGGTGGTGGAAGAAAAGATGTTCCACAATCAACATTCTTGGTAGTAGAAATGTGATTAAGAGTGTTCTTGGGTGAATTTGGATTGAAAGTGTTCTTGGGTGAGTTGGGATTGAAAACAATTGGGAAAAATGGAGGAGAATCAAGGCTTTCATTAGGAGAATAAGACACTTTAGGATGTGAAGTATGGCAAAATGCTTATGGTTAAATAGGGAAGGCTCAAGATATTTTTAGGGTGGTCAAAGGGTTGAAACAAAGATTCCCAAAAGTGTTGGAACAAATTTGGAGTTTCAGAAATACCCGAAAAAGGAAGCACTGTACGCGGTTCCTTATCACTTCTGGCGGTTCTTTATCGCTAAGGGACTGCGGTTCATATATGGAACCGCCTACAGAGGCTGTGTTTTGGTGGTGAAGGAAGATTTTTCAATTCAGCAAATCTTATTTTCCTAGTCTAACTAATCACAGGGATATGCTTAAAAGCAAAGATAGACAAAGAAGACACATACGAACTCACCAAATAGAGATTTGACCAAAATACATGGATTTTAAAATAAAAATTGATGTAGGGGGTGTGTAAGACAAGACCTTAAGTCACGACACAATGATCCTCCATGATTCTATCTTATTCTTGCTATGTTTGAGAGAAACATACATATGAATTATGTAAGCTCGAGATTAATAGCAAGAATCTATGAAAAAAGTTTTTAGATTGAATCAACAATGTCAAAACATTTCTCGACCATTTTCGAAAGAGACTTTGAGAATTTTGAAAAGGAGAAGAGAAGATTTTCAAGAAGAGTTTAGGAGACTCAATGACTCAAAGTGATAAAAGACTCAAAAGAAAATAAGAGACTCAATAAAAGGAAAGCAATTAAGGAATATGTTCCATTAAACCTAGACCTAGACGCAAGTAATTAAAAGGTTCCCTCTCAAGTGTCTTAGTGAAGATGTCGGCTAAGTTATCCTCGGAGGGTACCTTCTCAATCGAAATGTTCCCCTTTTTAACATTATACCTAAGGAAATGGTGGCGAATTTGTATGTGCTTGGTTCGCGAATGTTGCACGGGATTCTTGCTAAGGTCTATAGCACCTTTATTGTCGCACATGATGGAAACATCATCAAGAGAAATCCCGTAATCAACAAGCGCTTGCTTCATCCATAGAGCTTGTTGTCATGCTTTTTCGGCACTCACATACTCGGCTTCCGTGGTGGATATCGCAAGAGCGGTTTGTTTCTTGGAGAACCAAGAAGTTAAACAACAACCCATGAAGGTACAAACTCCACTAGTGCTTTTCCGGTCCAAATAGTCTCCCGCATGATCCGAGTCCGCGTAGGCAATGGTTTCTATGTCGGTCCCTTTAGGATACCATAATCCTAAATGTATAGTGCCCTTAATGTATCGGAAGATACGCTTAACCGCTTCAAGGTGAGAGGTTTTGGGAGCCTCTTGGAAGCGAGCACAAAGGCAAACACTAAACATGATATCCGGTCGACTTGCCGTTAGGTACAACAAACTACCAATCATACCTTTATATTTGGTGTTGTCTACCGACTCACAATCATCATCTACGGTGAGTTTAGTATCCGAGGCCATTGGTCTAGATTCTTCTAATCCAAATTTCTTTAGCATACTTAGATTGACTAAACAAAATACCATCATCCATTTATTTAATTTGGAGTCCTAAAAAGAAGTTAAGTTCTCCCATCATACTCTTTTCAAACTCATCATGCATGATTTTGGCAAAGTCATCACACAATTCTTGACAAGTTGAGCCAAATATAATGTCGTCAACATATATTTGCACGATTATGAAGTGAGAACCTTTATTCTTTGTAAAGAGCGTGTTGTCTACCATCCCCATGGTATACTCATGTTTAACAAGAAACGCTTTAAGTCTATCATACCAAGCTTTGGGTGCTTATTTAAGACCATAAAGTGCCTTCTTAAGCTTGTAAACATGATCCGGTTTCTCAAAATCAATGAAGCCGGGAGGTTGAGCCACATATACCTCCTCATTGATCAAACCGTTAAGAAACGCACTCTTTACATCCATTTGTTGAAGCTTAAAGTCTAAGGCACAAGCGTAGGCTAAAAGGATTCTAATGGATTCTAATCTTGCTACCGGTGCATATGTCTCGTCATAATCAATCCCTTCTTGTTGATTATAGCCTTGAGCTACAAGTTTAGCCTTGTTATGAGACACAACACCATTCTCATATAACTTATTCCTATAGACCCATTTGGTTCCTATAATGGTAGAACTTCTACGTGGAGGAACAAGTTCCCAAACATCATCTAACACCCCCATCAAATGCTATGCGCAACGGAACTACAACATTTGTGTGCTAGGTAGTTATCATTACACACAAGCTATTTCGAACGAATCAAAGAGACGTAGGAATTTAAACATTAATTAAACATGGTTAAAAACATCAAAGTCTACTGTTTTCCAAATCCCAAAGTTAATACAAAACAGAGTTGCGTTTAGGTCCCACTGAATCTCAACCCAAAAGTACATTACTAGTTCACATGACATAATATAAAATATTTTAAGTAATAAAAGGGAGGAAAGACAAAGTAGACCACCAAGCCACAACAACATCCATCCTCGCATGCTCCGCTGCTATCAATCTTGGTTACCTAAAACACATGCTTAAAAATCGTCAACACAAAGGTTGAGCGAATCTATAGGTTTATCAAATCATAAGTTGAACATAAGTATTAAAACCAATCATGACCATTCAATAGCATTGTCGTGCACACAATCTATTATTCAAGGATATTATATTTAGCATTAGCTAATAATTGTGTTTAAGCTCATGACACTAATCCGTTAACTCAATCACCCGCGTACATTTACTGGCATGATTAAGATGAAACCAGTGCCCCTTCTAAAGGCATTAGTTGTAATTATACCTTATTTCTTATCACAAGTTATCCGTCCGCAGAGGGTACTCAACGTACTAGATCTCGTCTCGGATAGGGTCGTCAACCCCATAGTACTATCAATTGTATAAGCGGCTATCTCCAACCCACATCAGGGCAAGACAATAGTTAATAGTTCACGAATTTAGGGACTTTTACAACTAGGGACTTAACACAATTCAAGGCAACATTCGGGTCCAACAATCATTCATGACTTATGTTCTTTTCATTTAAATAGCATGCATCCCCCTCGCGGGTAAAAACGTTTGAAATAATTAAAGAGCGAGGCTATAGACTCACCTGGCGTAGTAGTAGTGGTTCTAGCGAAGACGTAACAAGAAATATCACCGACGATGTGGATGCCCGGGAAAATCTAACACGTGACCTACAAACCAAGTACGAAAACCAAATCAACACTCCGTGTACATTATTGTACTAAACACACGCATATAAAAGCACTTAATGCTTATGAAAACTCACGCCAAAGCCAAACAAGTAATTGTTACCAGACTCATACTATCTATCTACGTAATTAAAGTTGCTTCCCATTTTATAACTTTGCCGATACTTACCAAAAGTACGGGTTGTTTTCTATAACTTAAGCATTCCTATAAATTACAAGAAAATTTGGAAAAATACCTTATGACCTGTAGAAAACTCATTTTAAATCCCATAAAAATTTTTCACTTTTATGACCCGTTACTCATTATATTACTAAGTGTAAACTTTTCGGACTGATTTTGCACCTCTAACATGTAAGACTTGTTTGACTCATTTAAAAGACACCATTAACTAATTTGACCACTAAGTCTAAAAATAGACTAAAAAATGCAGGTTTGAAACCAAAGATCAACTTTCAATCATTTATAAAACTCTATCTATGGTCCCCGGGATTTGACCCAAAACCAAACATAAATTTGGATTATGTTGATTCTAATCTCCCGGTACACGAACTTTCAAAATAGCATAACTTTTGACTCGTTTGGATTCGTAAGCTCTACTTTATACCAAAATGAAGCTAAGACAAAGCTCTGCAACTACATCCAATGTTTATGATCTGTTTACAAAATTAAGCCCATGAAATATATGCCTAAACAATCTGCCTAAATTTTACTACTTCAAAATCACCCTAACACTTTATTCCAATCCAATCCAACATTTCCTAGACTAATTTTAACCACTCCTAACCATACCCAATCATCCCAAACAGCCCACTCTACCAAGAACATCAAATCCCAATCAAAACCCAAAGCCTAAATCATACATGCAATTAGTTTAAACTATTTTAAAAACATCTAAAAACATCACTAAAAATATAACCCCACAACATAACACATCAAGATCATCAAACCACAACCAAACCCCCCTTTGGCCGTGGGTTTGGTGTAGCAAAAACACCCAAGAAAAACAGCCCTTAACTCGTTTTATTGATGAATTAACATTATAAACATATGAATTAAACGTGTGTATAGTTTAATTGGATCAAAACCCATTTTTGAAAAATCATAAATTTTTGAAAAAGTCAATGGATGCATGTATGTTATTGTTGGTGGGATTTACTTACAATGATGAAAGAAGGGTGGGTCTTTGATTAGATTTGTCAAAAACCTAAAAAAAATGATGGTGGTGGTGGTTGTGTGGTGGGTGGCCGGCGGCCTAGAGAGAAAAAGAATGAGATGATGTTTTTTTTTGCAAAGTGAAGTGTGTGTATGTCCTTGTTTCTTTTTTTGTAAAAATGGAGGGACCCAAGTGGTAATTTTAGCTATATTTTAGCCTTACTAATAAACGACCATTTAAAGAGCGGGATTTTGGCTAAATGACGGGTTTTAAATTTTTGCTTGAGTCGGGTTTCACCAAAAATTATTTCCAAAGGTTAAAACGCACACAAAACGAATATACATATGGTTCCGACTCGACTTAACACGTAATAAAAATAAAATATCGAACATCTCAAATATCGATCAATCGATAACAAAAGATAAATTTCGGGCATCCGTCGGTATCGTAGTCGTCATCGGTTCTTCTTAAATCGTCAATCGTTAATATTACGACCTTAAACGTTGGTTTAAAATTAAACCGTCAAATAAGTCCACGATAAAAATTCTTAAAAATTTAAAAAATATTCGTAAATTAGGGTAAAATAAACGACGTTGGGTTCGTGGTATCACATCCTCCCCTCCTTAAGGGAGCGACGTCCCGGCGCTCTCCGGTTCTTATACTCACATTTCATACTACTAGAAAGATGAGGGTATTTCTTCCTAAGGAGGTCGTCACGTTCCGATGTGGACTTTGGTTCACGTCTCGGGTTCCATCACACCTTCACAATGAGTATTATACCTTGCTTCAATCTCTTAACATCTCGATCTATGATCTCTACTTCAATTTCCCAAGTTCCTCCTACGGTTATCAACACATCTCTTCTCACAGCTTCTCGCGGTCAACAAGTAATTCTTAATCTACACCGTCTCTTCCGTAGTCTCTCGAATCATTTCAGGTCCATTCAACTAATTTTTCCTGCTTCATTCCATCCAACTGGCGATCTATATTTTCATCAACATAATTCTTCAAACGTTGTAGCTTCAATGCTAACATGGTAAATGTCGTTGTACAAAGATACTACCAACGACAAGTGTCGATCTCAACAACTACCAAAATTAATCATACACGCTCGGAGCATGTCTTCCAACGTTCGGATCGTCCTTTCACTTGGTTCATCGTCTCATAAAATCAATTAATCATAAAGAAAAATCACACGGGCCACACATAACCCCATCGAAACAGTTCAAAATATACAAGACGAAGTAACCAATACTAGTCGTACCAAATAACCTTATTGCAATATTACGTATATACAAACCTATTTCGTCAAAACGAATTCATCGATACGGAAATCATTCGTCGTATACATAATTCTCTCGAAAACATCACAATCCAATCAAACACAAAAGCCATTATGAAACACATACAACCACATTACGACATGTTTGCAACATAGCCAAACCATGCCAAGTCAATCAGTTCCATCAAGTTAACCCATGCTTGCTAAACAACCAAGCCATGATAAAATAAGACATATTGACATGATTCTCGGATGAGTCCAGTCAAAAGAAGATTGCAAGTTAAATAAGGTTCAGAAGCTTGCTAGCTATGGATGCATATCCAAAAAGAAAGAAAATACATACATATGTCATCGCAGGGTGTTTACACACGGATCCATACCCGAAAGATATTACAAGAGAACCATCTCACTTTCGCCCTAAGCGTGGTCAAAATCTCAATAAGCATCATCGTTCACAGTTAAAAAAAATATTACATGGCACGTGTTACGCATGATCGGACGTCATTGGACAATGTCGTCTCAAGTTCCCATAACTTTCGATCACTCGACTAGGTCACTCATAAAATAAAGACATATCAAACAAGGGTTCACCACCATAAACATCAACTATGTTTATCTGTCGTTTAACCATCGATAATCAAAGAAAATCGAGTCAAGCAAAGAGGATTCCTCACTAGAATAAACGAAAGCGAAAAAATGGAATTGTCTTCCAATTACCGATGCACAGTTGGTAAACTTCAACAGTTTATCGTGTGTCGTTGACATATCAAAAGAACGAGAAAAGAAAATAAGTAAAGTAAAATACATTTGATGTAAGAGATGTCTTCTTTATTTCCCCCAGAGTTACTCAAACTCAGATTTCCTCTACTTCGGCAGTCTTCTATTTTTGTTAAAATTTCCTCTCAGTGTCGGTACGAGCCCCTTTGGTATTTCATCAACACCCTAGTGATTCTGATGGAATTCGCACGTTACATACAATACATAAAAACATTTTCCATGATTACTCTGTCACGATGACTTACTAAGTCAACGCCAAACGAAAAGAAAAGATTTCAAGGAACACAAGAAAATTCAAAAATTTTCTTTAGGAATAAATAGAATACGATTACTTGCATAAGGATCCACCATTTTAAAAACGTTCTCATCCAAACATTTATCAAAAACACTACCGGTTTTAAAGATGACCAATTAATTTGACACTACATTGCCCTTCCTAAACTATGCATAATTAGCTAGATCATGCATACTTGAGGACCAAGCAACGACAATCAACAAAATAGGACTCTTCCCGAATTATGCATAGTTAGCTAAGTTGTGCATAATTGAGGATCGAGTGACGACACAAGCATTATTATAACCAAATATGACTACGAAAGTTTTCGACCTAATCTTCAAAATAATTAAATCATTTGAAATGGAATTTGAAATGGGAAAATATTGTTACTATCGTTTTAAGAAACACATCAAACATTTTTTGTCCACTTTGGAAACATACTTTTGCTTTGCCTTTTTATGAGAAAATAAATAAATAAATAAATAAATCGACACCATTCGCATTTGGTTGAATGAAACATTTGACACACTCATACGTATTTTCAAAATAGACTATTCGCCAAATAATGGTGAGGTGGTTCAAGACTAAAGATCATTGTAAGCACAATAAGTAATAAATTCAACAATCAATGAGATCGAACGAGGTAAACGAGCAATATAATTGCCAACTGAAATTAACTACATTAGAAATGAAAATATTTCAAAGTCATGACAAGAGTTTCGAGAAAACAACAACAATCCATAAATACATAGAGGGGACATCGAACATCATCACGAGCGTCAAAAATAGAACAACGATCATAATTCCCACCGTCTCGAGTTGCACATACATTCCACCAAATTTTTAGGTTCCAAAATCAAAAGAAAAAAAGTTACGACGTCCATGAAGAATACAAAAATACACCGAGTGACATACCCTCATTATCAAGTACTAGCGAAGTAGTAATTTAAAAATAAATAATGGTTTCATACCATAGACAATATTAAAATGAACAATTACATTACTACCCAAGTTCAGGTATAGACTCGTAAAATCAAAGAAGTGATGTTGTATGATCGAACCATCGTGACGCAAAACATTAGATATACATCTTTATAAAATAATATACAAGTAGGCGTGTGTTGGGTAATCCATCTTCCTTTTCTAATTAATGTTACGACACCAAAAGTTATAGTTTAGGGTTTTTCAAAATGACCTAGTTCTCTATAACTCATGGCTCTGCTACCAATCTCTAACACCCCCATCAAATGCTATGCGCAGCGGAACTACAACATTTGGGTGCTAGGTAGTTATCATTACACACAAGCTATTTCGAACGAATCAGAGAGACGTAGGAATTTAAACATTAATTAAACATGGTTAAAAACATCAAAGTCTACTGTTTTCTAAATCCCAAAGTTAATACAAAACAGAGTTGCGTTTAGGTCCCCACTGAATCTCAACCCAAAAGTACATTACTAGTTCACATGACATAATATAAAAAATTTTAAGTAATAAAAGGGAGGAAAGACAAAGTAGACCACCAATCCACAACAACATCCATCCTCGCATGCTCCGCTGCTATCAATCTTGGTTACCTAAAACACATGCTTAAAATCGTCAACACAAAGGTTGAGCGAATCTATAGGTTTATCAAATCATAAGTTGAACATAAGTATTAAAACTAATCATGACCATTCAATAGCATTGTCGTGCACACAATCTATTATTCAAGGATATTATATTTAGCATTAGCTAATAATTGTGTTTAAGCTCGTGACACTAATCCGTTAACTCAATCACCCGCGTACATTTACCGACATGATTAAGATGAAACCAATGCCCTTTCTAAAGGCATTAGTTGTAATTATACCTTATTTCTTATCACAAGTTATCCCGCAGAGGGTACTCAACGTACTAGCTCTCGTCTCGGATAAGGTCGTCAACCCCATAGTACTATCAATTGTATAAGCGGCTATATCTAACCCACATAAGGGCAAGACAATAGTTAATAGTTCACGAATTTAGGGACTTTTACAACTAAGGACTTAACACAATTCAAGGCAACATTCGGGTCCAACAATCATTCATGACTTATGTTCTTTTCATTTAAATAGAATGCATCCCCCTCGCGGGTAAAAACATTTGAAATAATTAAAGAGCGAGGCTATAGACTCACCTGGCGTAGTAGTAGTGGTTCTAGCAAAGCCGTAACAAGAAATATCACTGACGATGTGGATGCCCGGGAAAATCAAACACGTGACCTAAAAACCAAAGTACGAAAACCAAATCAACACTCCGTGTACATTATTGTACTAAACACACGCATATAAAAGCACTTAATGCTTATGAAAACTCACGCCAAAGCCAAACAAGTAATTGTTACGAGACTCATACTATCTATCTACGTAATTAAAGTTGCTTCCCATTTTATAACTTTGCCGGTACTTACCAAAAGTACGGGCTGTTTTCTATGACTTAAGCATTCCTATAAATTACAAGAAAATTTGGAAAAATACCTTATGACCTGTAGAAAACTCATTTTAAATCCCATAAAGTTTTTTCACTTTTAAGACCCGTTACTCATTATATTACTAAGTGTAAACTTTTCGGACTGATTTTACACTTCTAACATGTAAGACTTGTTTGACTCATTTTAAAGACACAATTAACTAATTTGACCACTAAGTCTAAAAATAGACTCAAAAATGCAGGTTTGAAACTAAAGATCAACTTTCAATCATTTATAAAACTCTATCTATGGTCCCCGGGATTTGACCCAAAACCTAACATAAATTTGGATTATGTTGATTCTCATCTCCCGGTACACGAACTTTCAAAATAGCATAACTTTTGACTCGTTTGGAGTCGTAAGCTCTACTTTATACCAAAACGAAGCTAAGACAAAGCTCTACAACTACATCCAATGTTTATGACCTGTTTACAAAATTAAGCCCACGAAAAATAGGCCTAAACAATCTGCCTAAATTTTACTACTTCAAAATCACCCTAACACTTGATTCCAATCCAATCCAACATTTCTTAGACTAATTTTAACCACTCCTAACCATACCCAATCATCCCAAACAGCCCACTCTACCAAGAATATCAAATCCTAATCAAAACCCAAAGCCTAAATCATACATGCAATTAGTTTAAACTATTTAAAAAAACATCTAAAAACATCACTAAAAACATAACCCCACAACATAACACATCAAGATCATCAAACCACAACTAAACCCCCCTTTGGCCGTGGGTTTGGTGTAGCAAAAACACCCAAGAAAAACAGCCCTGAACTCGTTTTATTGATGAATTAACATTATAAACACATGAATTAAACGTGTGTATAGCTTAATTAGATCAAAACCCAATTTTGAAAAATCATAAATTTTTGGAAAAATCAATGGATGCATGTATGTTCTTGTTGGTGGGATTTACCTACAATGATGAATGAAGGGTGGCTCTTTCATTGGATTTGTCAAAAACCTAAAAAAAATGATGGTGGTGGTGGTTGTGTGGTGGGTGGCCGACGGCCTAGAGAGATAAAGAAAGAGATGATGTTTTTTTTTTGCAAAATGAAGTGTGTATATGTCCTTGTTCCTTTTTGTAAAAATGGAAGGACCCAAGTGGTAATTTTAGCTTTATTTTGGCCTTACTAATAAACGACCATTTAAAGAGCGGGATTTTGGCTAAATGACGGGTTTTAATTTTTTGCGGGAGTCGGGTTTCACCAAAAATTATTTCCAAAGGATAAAACGCACACAAAACGAATATACATATGGTTCCGACTCGACTTAACACGTAATAAAAATAAAATCTCGAACAACTCAAATATCGATAAATCGATAACAAAAGATAAATTTTGAGCATCCGTCGGTGTCGAAGTCGTCATCGGTTCTTCTTAAATCGTCAATTGTTAATATTACGACCTTAAACGTTGGTTTCAAATTAAACCGTCAAATAAGTCCGTGATAAAAATTCTTAAAAATTTCAAAAATATTCGTAAATTAGGGTAAAATAAACGACGTTGGGTTCGTGGTATCACACATCATTAGTAACGAATTGATTCAATTCTTCTTGCATCGCAATGACCCAACTCTCATCCGTCAAAGCTTCTTTAACATTCTTTGGTTCAATCAAGGAGACGAAACAAAATAAGTTGCTTTGGTTTTGGACTTGAGATCTTAGGGTCCTTTGATTTAAGTCACCAATGATATTATTGAGAGTATGATCCTTAGACTCCATAATGTTTACTTCCTTTTTAACACTAAGGTCTTCAACTCCTATTTTTCTAACCTCTTTGGCTTTAACTACTTCTATTTCATCCAAGTCATCCTCAACCAATGGTGGTGTCTTGGGTAAAGGAGGGGTTTCATCAAAAGTCACGTTAAGTGATTCTTCAGTTACGCCCGAGGTTCTATTGAGGACTATGTAGACTTTGCTAGTTTGGGAATAACCTAAAAAGATACCTTCGTGAGACTTTGGGTCGAACTTGGTAAGGTAGTCTTTGGTGTTGAGGATAAAGCACTTGCTTCCAAACACCCTAAAGTATTCTAATGAGGGTTTCTTACCTTTAAGAATCTCATATGGGGTCTTTCATAGGAAAGGTCGAATAAGAATTCGGTTGAGAATATAAGTCGATGTGTCCACGACATTGCACCAAAACTTTTGAGGCAAAGATTGCTCGTTTAACATCGTCCTACTCATCTCTTGGATGGTCCTGTTCTTCCTTTCAACTACCCCATTTGATTGTGGAGTGCGAGGAGCCGAGAAGTTATGGGTAATACAATGAGCTTCACAAAAAGTACCAAATTGCACTTCATTATCAAATTCCCTACCATGATCCGTCCTAATAGAGAAAATTGGACATCCTAGTTGATTTTGAATTCTTCGACTAAAGATTTCGAAATGATCGAAAGCTTCATTCTTAGATGCCAAAAATCTAGTCCAAGTGAATCTAGAATAGTCGTCAACTATAACTAGGGTATAAAGGTTACCTCCATAACTCCGTATGGCGGAAGGTCCAAAGAGATCCATATGTAGGAGCTCTAAGCACCGAGAGGTTGAAATTAAATTCTTGGCTTTGTGACTTGAGTGAACTTGCTTTCCAACTTTGCAAGCATCACAAAAGTGACTATCAAATTTCATCTTGGGGAGGTGCCTTACCAGCTCCTTAGAGACTAAAGATTGAATTAAACGCATATTAGCGTGACCTAATCTCCTATGCCAAAGAGTAGAACTATCATCTATAGTCGCAAGACATATGTTGCCTTTTGACTTCTTATTGACCTTCATGACATAAAGCCCATGCTTTCTAACACCTTTTCCAATGACCTTTCCATCTTTTACGATTTCACTGTCATGTTCCGAAAAGATGACCTTACACTTATTGTCACAAATTTGACCTATACTTAAAAGGTTAAACCCTAATTATCTACGTGCTCAACATTTTCAATGGTTATGGAGTCAAGAGAAACCGTACCTTTGCCAATGATATTACCACGTAGACTACTAGCGAATGTGACGTTACCTCCATCATATGCTTTGTAGTGCGAGAACAAACTTCGATTACCCGTCTTGTGTTTAGAACAACCACTATCTTTAATCCACTCGTCGGGTTCCAAATCAATTCCCAAGCATATCTAGGTAACAACACACAGGATCAAACATTTGGTCCCCAATATCTCATGGGTCCAAAATTGTTAGTTCCAAACATCCCTTGCATTTGGTTGGGATGTATGAACGGAGAAGGGGTTCCCCAGGAGGAATAAAATGGAGGAGGATAATAATTCATATAACCATTTTGTTGTTCATTATTTCTCCTAGGTGTATTTGATCTTGGTTTAGAGTTGTGGTCATTCCTTCTAGGTGTTGGAGTTTTACTTCTAGGTCGTGAATTGTTTTGACTATTTCTTCTAGGTGTTGTCGTTCTACTTCTAGGCCTAGACTCATTCTGTACTCTTGGTGGAGTAGTGGATTGTCTTGATAAACTTCTATTTCCCATTAGAGGTTTACTCAAGGGCTTATAGAACTTATCAGTGGCATTGTCGTCAAGTATGGGTAATTTGACCTTGTTAACAAGAAGATGCTTTGGTTGTTCACCTAAATTTGACTTTTTAGAAAGTTCAGGATTTTCAGCAAAACCTCTTTCTGGCCGCGGTTCCTTATCTAGGGCGGCGGTTCCATAGTGATAAGGAACTGCCCCATACAATCTGGGATCGCATACAGAAGACGATTTTTCTAGAAAATCTGACTTGTTTAGGTTTACTAGTTGATACTTCATTTGAGTTAAAACCTACACCAAGTCTTTCCTTAGAATGAATTTGTTTGTTTAACATATCATCAAGAGCACTAGTACCTTTCATGAACTTTTCCAATTTAATGGAGGTGCTCTTGAGATATTCATTCTCTAATCTAAGTTTCTCACAACTTAAGCAACCTAAATCAACTTCTTTATTTTTCTCAAGCTTGGGTAATTTCTCCCTAAGTTCATTGATCTCATTTTCAAGCTTAGTTTTGGTTGATTTTAAGGTTTTGTTCTTTTCTATGAATTTAAGGCTAAGTTTGTGTAAATTATCATATTGGCCTTCTAATTCAATATCATCTAAGGTGGAGCTATCATTGCTATAATATTTGGTTTCGGAATGTACCTCTTTAGAAGTATGAGCCATAAGACATTTCTCCTCTTTGGGGTTGTCATCAACATCTTCACTGTTATCGCTCCAAGAACCACTAACGAACGCCGTGTGATTCTTATCGCGTGAAGGCTTCGGACAATCACTAATGAAATGATTTGGATCACCACATTTAAAGCAATTCCTATCACCTTTTTCGTTCTTGGCAAATCGATTCTTTGAGAATGGTTTCTTGTCATTGTTGGGTTGCCTCACGTGTTGACCTCATCTTTTGAAGAACTTCTTGAAATCTCTCACCGCCAATGCATACTCCTCGTCATCGCTATCCGAGGAACTATCATGATCGCTTTGTGCCTTCTTGGATTTGAGTGCAAGAGACTTCCTTTCACTCTTGGCTTTTACCAATCCCGAGTCCTTCAAAATTATCATCTCATGAACCTTCAAGTTGCCTATGAGTTCATCGAGTGATAAAGTTGAGAGATCTTTCGATTCTTCAATTGCCGTGACTTTTGCTCTCCACTTTGGATGTAAGGCCCTTAGAAACTTCCTAACATAGTTATTGCTAGAAAAACCTTCATCAAGTGCTTTTAGACTAGTAATAATAGTATTAAATCTAGCAAAAGCACTATCAATAGTTTCATCTTCTAAGATGACAAATTGTTAATATTGTTGGACAATAAGATCGATTTTGCTTTCTTTGACTTGGCTATTACCTTGGTGGGTTACTAAAAGAGTGTTCCAAATATCTTTAGCGGTTTCACACATAAAAATCCTTTCATACGCTTTCTTAGGTAAAGCATTATAAATTACCATTTTAGCCTCATTATTTTTCGAAAGTTTCTTTTTAGTATCGTCATTAGCTTTGTCAAAAGTGACCAATTCTTTTGTCTTAGAAACTTCATTAAATTGATAAGGTAAAAAATCACCATTGGTAATAACATGCCAAAGAACTAAATCTCTTGATTTCACATAAGTCTCAAATCTATTTTTCCAATAAATAAAACTATCGGTTTCAAAAAGTGGTGGTCTTTGCATAGATTGCCCTTCTAGGTACCCGTTGGAATCCATAGATCGATTCAAGTTTAAAAATACAATATACTTTAAAAATTCTTGAGCAACCTCGCTCTGATACCAATTGTAGAAACTAGAAGGGGGGGGGGGGGGGTTGAATAGTTTCTTATATTTACTTGTTAAAAGATAGTTTTCAAAAAATCCTTTTTCAAAAACTTAGGTTTGAGGAAATATGTGAAATCTTCTTATGCACAATATGAACAATGACAGTGTAACTAAACTAATACTAACTAATGTATATGCACAAAGAATAAAGAATGTAAAGAGTTAAGGGTAAAGAAAGATCAAAACAAACACCAAGGATTTATAGTGGTTCGACAACGAAGCTCACTCCTCGTTCCTACTCCACTCCTTGAGTACCCCTTACTCGAGAGTTCACTACACAACAAGCTCCTTATGGTGGAGAAAACCGTACACGTTGCTTAACCAATTTCCGACTCTAAGCTAAAAGTCGAGCCCTAATCGTAGCTACGACCAATCTACACAACTATACTTAGTACATACACAACTTCCAAATAGACACAACTACTTGGATCTTCACAACTATAACACAACAACAAATGTATAAGATTTGATCTTCAAAGGATCCTTGGTGGTGGACTCAACACTTCACAAGGATAGTGTTCTTCTCTTTGCACTTGGAGAGGAAGGGATGGATGGGATAGATTCACTTCTAAACAAGTAGTACTCAATCAAATGATCAAGGATTTTAGTGATTTAAGAAGTATGTTTGAATCTGGAAATATATGTGCAAAAGAGGTGAAGAGAAAATCTGAGAATGGTCCACTATTTATAGGACAAAGGGCCAACGACTATATCTGCCCGCGGTTCCTTATCTCAGCCAGCGGTTCCTTATCGATAAGGAACCGCATAGGCACTAGGGAACCGCCGGAGTAGACTCCGCTCCTTTTTTGTCCTTTAGTGGTGGAGGTCTTATCTGATTATAAAATATCCTGAAAGAATATTCCAAATCAAAAAAGAATATGTCATTTTCAAATTTTCAAATATTTAATTTAATAAAACATTTTCTTAAAAAGTAAGTTTAATAAAAAAAACTTGTCACACTTAATAAAAAGTGAGTTTTAAGAAAAGATTAAATCACTTGATCACTTGATTAAGGTTAGTACTTGTTTATTCATACCTTAAGTGAATATGGGTAAAATGAAAAATACTTGAACTCAAGAATACGTTTTTCGTTGTTTTCGTAAATGCTTGTTTTTACATATTGTCGTAATCAAAACTAAGCGAGACCGAAAAACGCAAGTAACGTTTTTAGGCATTATTGCATTAACACATATTTATGGCATACTCCGACCTACATGGTCTCTCTGATATAAATGAGTCTCACCCAACCATTTGACATCCCCATTTACTTCCATATAAGTTTTAGTCAAAAAAATAGACAGGTAACAACTTAACATTTAGGGATTTATCCAAAGATTTCAAAAATGGATAAAGGGAAAGGTAAGTATGGTGTCGAATTATTAGCCATGTTTTCACACTATACCCATATGTCATCCTTTGTATGCAATGTTTTTTTTTGCATAAATTATTGAAATTAGTAGTGACAGTATATCAGGAGATAATATGACTCAAGGGTATTCTTCAGAAACCATGGATTCATGTAAAGGGCACGGATCTAAAAAAGTTAAGGGTTTAAAAAGATCATATGCTGGTAGATCAAGTCTTGGACATGGATCTAAAATATCATCTGATAATGAAATCCCAGCAGCCATTCTCAAATGTATGGATATGATACAAAAGAATCAACTTAAAGTGATGATTTTAGTGTCCACCTTGAAAGCCATGGTCATAACTCAAAATAGGTATTTGCACCAAAAGCTTATGATGCTATCAAAGGTAAATACATACTTGTGAATGCATCTTCAAAACAGATTGCTAAAAGTCCTGTTGCAGTCACTGGTTGTGTCATTGGTCTTTTTAACCAAATGACTTGGTTGCAAATCTGTGAACAAATGAAGGGTCCTAAAACTGCAGTCAAAGGAAAGGGCAAGGCTAAGGTTTGATAAACACTTTTATGAACTTTTCATGAATATTTTATGGTTTCTGTATGTAATGGTTAAGTTATTAGCTGTTATTCTAGGGTATCTGATATTATGCTTTGTTTATCTTGGTATGTATTGGTAGCTTTTGCATACTTGGTTTGTATTGGTAGCTTTTATAGTCTTGGTATGTATTGGTAGGTTTAAAGACCAGGGTATGTAATGGTGTGTTTAACTTCAACACTTGGTATGTAATGCTTTGTTTAGATTGATGGTCTTGTGTGAAAACATGTGGATACATACACAATTTTTGTAAAATAATGTGACCTGTACAAACCATTTCCCAACTAGGAGACAAGGTGGTCCTGGTTTCTATTCAAACTTGTTAAACAATACCATATAAAACAAAAGATATTGCTTTTTATAAGAGATTCCCATGCTATCCATGGCATGTGACTAATAGCAGAAAATTTGTGCATCCATTTCATATGAATCACACATTAAACAACAACATCATTCCTACCTTATCATATACAAAAGCTTGGTTCAATTGTCTAGGTCATTAGACCAATACCATCACAGATTTGCTACATAAACAATATCTAGATTACAACAAACTATTACAATAGCTTCATATACTCAATCACTAAGGTGAAGAGCCTTGGCTGGTGTAGATTCATTTTCAGCTTCATCAAACTTCAGTTTATTGGATTTCATCTTAGCTATCCTTTCAGATCTACCTCTGTTCTTGTGTGTAACCCTAAAAGGAACTGCTATGTCTGTCTGTGAGCCTTTTTTGGTCTTTGGCCTTCCTCTTTTTTGGGTACAGGAGCACTTGACACAACATGTTTACCTTTTCCTCTTAATATGAAGTGGCTTCCTTGAGAATTGACTGATTGAGATGTAGCACCTAAGTCATATTCATCTCCATGTAACCTGTCTTGTGTATCAAAGTATGCTGCTGCATCTTCAGGGTTGGACATAAAAATTTCATCTACTGGTTGATTGTGCATTTTCATTTCAGTCATATGTATTGTAATAGGAGTTCTACCAGGTATTTGCCTAGCTGAAGACCCATATATCTCCCAAGATGCAAACTCACCAGTGTAGTCTTTCCAAGCATCTTCATCATCTATTCTCTGTTGCTCATTAGCTTCCCAATTTGCCTTTTCTTCAGCCTCAGTTCTTAGAAGCTCTTCCAAAGCCTGTCTTCCAATTTCCTCAAGATGTTCCTGTACACAAGTTTTCCAATTATAAGCTAAGTTCATTTATAGTTAATTACATTGTCATTGTTTTATTGATTGAAGTGTACCTCTAGAGTTAAACTTGTTCCACCATCAGTTGTTGGTTTTTCCCTTTGTCTAATTTGGGTTGATTAGGCTTCTTAGGTGCAGTTGGAGGCTTCTTTGAACCAGATGGGGTATTTTTTGAGGTACCAGCATGTTTCTTTAAGATTGGAGTTGTAACATTGGCTTCTGATACTGGCATAATAGGGTCAGCCATGTCTACTGGCTTATCCTGTGTAGCCTGTGAACCACTTACATCCCCTTCATTTGGTGTCTGACTTTGTTGTTCATAAGGAACATCATAGAAATTCTTTGGTTTAGTTCTTGGGGTATTCTTGCAATTCTTTCTATTGTGCCCAGATTGCCAGCACCTATGGCAATGAATCACTCTTCCAACCCTACTAATTTCATGGTCATTTTCTGAAGGATGCCTAATCCTTTGTTTCTTGGGTCTGCCCGACATTTTTCTTTCTTGAGGTGGTAATGGTTTTTCAAGCTCTGTTCTCTTCCATACACTAGAACCAGGGACAAGTCTAATAGAGTGCTTATAACAGTCAATCCATTTGGACTTAGAATACCAGTCACTGACACCTACCTCTGGATTCAAACCTAGGTGAGAATAAGCAGCCACAACATGGACACAAGGTATACCTGTTAGCTCCCACATTCTGCATCTACAAAGTTTTTTTTATCAACATTGACACCATACGCATGGTCATCTCTTCTAACCTCAACTTCTTGGTAACCACTCCGGTACACCACCAAGTTTCTATCATAGTGTTACAACTCATCATTATAAATTCTATAATAAATGTTAGACAATTTTTGTAAACAAAACTTTCAGTATTGTACCTTATTTTAATTGTATGAATCTCCAACATCTTCTTAGCAAATGGAGTAATTTGATGTGTGTGTTCCACGGCTTTCTTGTTAAGGACCCAAATCCTTTGCATAATGTATATCCTGATGTCTTCTAACATGGTAATTATGGGCTTTCCTCTAGCCACAAGTATTTTAGAGTTAAAACTCTCAGACATACCATTTTCAAATGCTGCACAACATATGTCCATTTCAAAGTAAGCACGACACCATGTATTTGGATTTCTTTCAACTAACCATGTGTATGCATTATCATCTAGTTTCTTGATTGCATCCATAACCTGATGAAAGTGCTCAGGTATTGTGCAGGAAGCAGCCCACCAAAACAATCTCTTGTAATGTAAGCCACTCTATTTCTTCTTGAAATTTTCATAAATGTGTCTTGCATATTGTCTGTGCTCAACCTCCCCCAACCAAACCTTGACAACTTCTATTAGACCTTATATTGATTGTATTTATCAAATGTTAGCATCATATAGATACGAAAGTTATAGTTAAGTGTTAACATATATAGACATAAGTGACAGGTTTCTTACCTTATGTCCATCTGATATGACTGTAAGACCTACGCCATTGTTCAATCCAAGGTCATAGTGGATCAAGGCCAAGAACCACATCCAGCTATGCTTGTTTTCCACCCTTACAACAACCCACGCTATAGGAAACATTTGATTATTAGCATCCCTTCCCATTGTAGTAAGTAACTGCCCTTTGAAAGTGTGTGACAAAAAACACCGATCCAAACCAATCACTTTTCTACACCCAACTTTCCAGCCTTCCTTTGGTCCAGCAAAACAGACATAAAATATTTTGAAATATGTAAGCCCATCATCTTTTTCTTCCAAATCTATGTGACAGGTTGAACCAGGGTTAGAGTCCAACAAGGCTTGCCTGTAGTCCCATAGCCTACTGTAATGGTCTATTAAGCCACCTTCATGGTCATACAACGCCATCTGTTTTGCCCTTCTATATTGACCTAAACTCAGATTAATCATGAACTTTTCTCTGATTGAATTCTGCATAAACCTATGACCTATATTAGGGTTATTAATGATTTCCCTAGCATAATTCTCAGCTATCCATTTGTATGTAATCAATGCACCTAAATTGTAGTTACTGCAACACTTGTGAGCAGGGTAGAGGGATTTGATTTGAAATGACCTTTCATTGCCCATCCAACTAGCCCATAGCCTAAACGGACAGTCCACCCTAGCCAACACATACTCCTTTTCTTTTGCATTTCTTTCAACCCAATTAGCTTTTGATGTTTCACTCCTTTTGCTTGGCTCACCTAATTTCCCTTTACCTTTGCCTTTATCAATGTCTGAGCTTGTTCCTTCACTACCATCTGACTCAATTAGATTGCTTTCTTCTGTAGGTTTTTTTACCTCTTTTACCAGCACACTTACCAGCACTAACATCCCTACCACACTTTACCAGTATTCTATGACTCTCATTGTGTAAATACCACAACTGGTAACCATTTTTGACTCCATAGTTAGCTAAGAAGTTTTTAAGTTGTAATGGGTTCTCAAACTTCATACCTAGTACTGGTTCACATTCATCCCATGGTGTATCAGGATTAAAATTGGGGTATTGAAAGTCTTTCCTAACTTTGTATCTAGGTTTAACAAAACTATCATCAGGATCATGATACTCTATCATTAACTATCCCAATTCTCCATGACCTTAAGGTTTGTCATTCTCATTGTCACCCACAAACCTACCCTTACTAACTAGCTTATTCACCCAAGTGTCAGTGGTTGTAAGCATATGAATGTCTACATTGTCCTCTCCCTCATTTTGGAAATCAATGTGTTCAGGCAAGTCATCCAATGGATCATCCTTACAAACATCATCAAGTTACTATCACTAGAATATGATTGTAGCCTATCCTCATTAACCAAATTAAAAACATCATACCCATGGTGTTCAGTGTAAACAGACAAATGACAATCATTCTCAAACAAGCATTCTATAAATTCTTCTACATGGGCATCATTAGCAATGGGTCTCAAACCCATATACATTGGAACACCAGGTAGAGTATAGAAGATGGATACATGTGCTACTAACACTAACCTACGGATAATCGGAAAAAAATCGTCATATTTCATACCTTCGAAGTCAATATTATTAATTACACGTTCGTCACCATTGGTATATGAGACGGGATGGCCTATAAACAATCCATCGTGGTGCAAATCCACCACAAACTTCGCCATACGTCTCCAACAAACCTGCAATTACAAAGATTAAAAATTAGGGTAAAACAATGGATTCGTCATATTTAAACAATGGAAACCTCAGAAACTGGAAATAATCAAACTAAAAATTAGGGGGAAAAATTAGGGTTAATAATTTTTCCCCCAATTTGATTAAAACAATAGTTCAAATGGAAACAACAATTAAAAATAAACGAATCATCATATTACAACAATATAATATCAAAATAATTTACCTAAATCGATTTTAATTGTTTTCAGAAAAAAATAGGGTTCTTAGGATGGAAAATTGATTTGAGAGAGTATATGCGTAGTTTTATAAACTTGGAATGAATTACTTAAGTATATTAAAACGGCGGGGTTTATCAAATAAAAAAAACGACGTGGAAATTAAATAAATATGTAACCGATAAAAAACCTTGGTCAAAGGTAAAAATAACAGGTTTGACCAAGTCAAACTAATTTACCTACGTGGCAAGTGTGAATAATGGATTTAAAATAGTACGATGTGTATAATGGATAATCCGGGAAAGTACGTTGTATATTTTTGACATTTATCCTCTGAGAAATCTTATCTTATCGAGTCGAATGCTTTCTCAAAGTCCACTTTAATTTTTTTAGAAATTTCTTCTTCTACTATCAACTGCGGCTACTTATTGTTTTTACTTTTGCTACTGCTACATTCTTCCAGATATAGACTTCATCAGTGACAACTTATATGTTAGTACAAAATATTAAGAATATTCATATCTATTAAACACTTGCAACGTCCCACTGACAAATATTTTGTCACAAACTTTTTCATTCATCATATCTAAAATAACGTTAATTGTTTATACAAACTTGCATTCCGCACTTACAAACTCATATTATAACTTAACTTAAAATCTATTTGGTCTCGAGTAAATGATCATTACACAAAATATTTGATAACTAAAATCACCAACATATATACTAAGAAGAAATTATGAAAAACAATCAGATATTTCATAAAATCACCAACATATATACTAAGAAGAAATTATGAAAAACAATCAGATATTTCATAAAATATTTTGTAGAAAACAAAAAATATATAAGCCCCATTCAATAGCTTTCTCTCAAAATTTTGTTTCACAAAACAAAAGATGTGTATTTTATAAGTTAATCGGTAGAAACCACATTTAAAAAAAAATGATTAGCATACTTAAAACTCATGTCTAATTTTATGTTTAAAGATGTGTAGCAATATTTCATTGGTTGTATCAAGCTGATCCTTACATATTGACAATTGAATAAGCTAGTGTTACATAAGTTAGATATAAAAGTAGTTTCGAATTTTAGGTCTCTCAACTTTTTACAGACTTCTAAATTTTCAACCATTTTGTGTGCATAAAAATTCTCTCTAAGTTTCTACAAATATTAGAGATGAAAATCAGAGTAATTTTACGCGTGAAAGTTATGGGTATGCAATAAACTTAAAAAAAAAATACAAAATACGCAACACATTTTCTTTATAGCTAGTATTGCCAAAATATTATCAAATTTTAAACGATATGACTCAGAAAAAAATTAATATTGATTTATAAATCAATTATTCTCTAAGTAATTTTTTTTTGAGAATAATTGATTTATAAGTAATTTTCTGAGTCAGTTATTCTCTAAGTAATTTTTTGACATTAAAAATATGACTCATAAAATTAACATTGTAAAACCTTATAAATCAATTATTCTCTAAGTAATTTTTTTTTTGACATTAGAGATATGACCCAGAAAAAAATTGTCTCACTAAATCGTTTATTTTCATATGTTATAATCTTACATAGTCAATAATCAAAATTAATATTTTAATGTAAATAAACACATTAGTCAAAATATGACATGACTCTTGGCAATCTAGTACTCTTTTCGTCATAAAATTATTATCTACAGACAAAAAAACACATAATTTTATAAAAACATTATAATTATAGTTTTATCTCTCATACATTTTACAAAATTACAATTTTACTCTCAACTAATTAATTTCAAACTTATGATAAAGTCGAACTAAATTCTCTAAATATTTTTAGAAGTAAACAATTATTTTAAAACAACTCAAAATAGTATAATGAACAATAATTTTAGAACAGAGTTATAAGAAATTTCCATTTTGTTTTAAGAGACAAAAACATATCAAGTGGACACAATTTCCTAAAATGGGGTATGCGTCACATGGTAACTTGGTGGAAAAAGATCATAAGCAAATATGATTAGAAACGAACGTGTTTATGTAGTATATGTTCTGACCATAACATTCCTTGTCTACTTGTATGATAAAATATATTCCTTCTTACTCACATTTTTGGATGTGATTCTTTCTTCCATACCATATCATTGACCTTCAATAAACTAAATTTGGCAATTCATATACATTACGAATCTAATATAATGCTACTTTCAACAGACTCTATTCGATGACAATATACCCATGAAATCTTATATTTATAAAAGAGTGTCAAATCCTAATTACATCTTCAAGTCAAATGTTAGAAAAACCAGTGTTTCAAAACACGAATTGATCCGACTGGTTAGATCGTAAATTAGTTGGTGGCTGAAAGCCGATTTTAGTCAAAAAAAAATTCCAATAACTCGACCGAATCAATAAAAAAACCAAGTTTTAAAAAGATGAAAAAGCTAACGTTTTCGAAAGAATCTTTGGGGCTGTTTGTTATATACTTATGGGAATCAAAATATGATAATAATAGTTATATTAAGTGTCTAATTAGAGTTTTTTTTTTTAACATATCATTCAAACAATGATAGATTCATAGTAGGAGGAAAATGTATCTTTTGCTAGTCATTCTCATGGGACCACATTTTATTATTGTTCGATTACAAAGTTAATAAGATTATACATTTTACATTAGGGGTGTGCAAGAAACCGAAAACCCGAACCTAAATCGAAAAAAGACGAAGAACCGAAACCTAAAAAACTGAAACCGTTTGAAAAACCGATGGTTCGATTTTTGCATTTTGAAAAAACCGAAGCTTTTGGTTCGGTTTTGTTTTAGCATTAAAGAAAACCGATATAAACCGAACCGATCTTTATAAACATGAGAATATATATATAAGTTCACGTCGAAGCTAATGGACGATGAATATGCTACACTATATTAATTCTATCATGTTTAATAACTAATCATTGTTTCATATGCTTATTGAACATGACTAAATAATAAGTTTTTTTCTCGATTGTTTTTTTAGTTAGGTTTTTATCATTGTTGTTGTGTTTATTTATGCACATAAATGATTTTTTCGGATTTTATATGATATTTTTTCTTTATTATTAATGCTGTGTTTCTTTTTGTTATTGTTTATATAAAGCTTTTAACGTGTCTGTTTATCGTATATCAAAATCGACTTGTAAAACCGAAGCTCGATAAATCATATAGAAACCAAAAAAACCGAAAAACAAACCGAAAGTAAATCGAAAAACGAAAAACCAAACCGACACAAAATCAAAACCGAAATGGTTCCTAAAAATTAGAAACCGAAATTTGTTGGTTCGGTTTTAGTTTTATACAAAAACCGAACCAAACCGAACCATGCTCACTCCTATTTTAAATCGACACTATTAATTGTGATGGTGATAGTCATAATATTATATTGTATCAAACAAAACTAATAAAATGATATTCTTAAGGTATTTTTGGTAAAAATAACGATAGCAGTGAGCAGTAGCAGGAGCTGTGAGATGTGATTGTGAGCAGTGGCTGTGATTTTTAATAAAACGTTTAGTAACGTAGTTGTAGTTGTAATTATAATGTGTAAAACAACTCTTCAATGCTCAAACCTTTTAAATGCTATTTCATAAAGCATTGAAAAAAGAGCTAGCTAAAAAAATAGTCTGTTGGGTCAGTATTTACTGACCCTGAAGCAACTCTAGGTTTTGAATATAAAATCCCCCTAAGTGTTTCATGTTCAGCATTAAAGTGAGTCTGCTGAAGCATGACCAGAGGAACAAAGTTCCTACTAAAGACTATGTTGCTAAAGGATGTTCAGCTTTCCTCTTCCAGTAAACTTAGAAGACAAAGGAGTCTTTGCTTCATATACTAGGCGGTCTAGTTGCTGAAGAACAAGTACTGAAAAGAGCTTTCAGTTCAGTTTGGTTTGAAAATACCAAACTGAATGATGTCGATCTCCTCTAGAATGCTGAAGACACTTCACTATTATGATGGTTTGCATTAGGCGGGAAAATATTACTTTAAGTCAAAGTAGGTTGCTTGTATAGTTAGCTATAAGTACAACCTTTATTTTTTCTAGAATAGTTTATTAAGTACTTTGTACTGTTTATCCAACATGGGAATCAACCACCCACTAGATAAACCTATGCATGAGAACATGCAAAATGAAAATTCTAGTTTTGCATTGTCTATTTAAGGAGTGCATATTGAGAGAGAAAAGGTTAACCATTTACAAAAAAAACTTCTCTCTCAATACCAAATAAACCATATAGCCAAAGAGCATATAAACGTTTAGATTGGAGCTTAGACTATTAACTTTGGTTTGAAATTTAAGTAGAGGAGATCACCACACATTGTCATTCAACCACTTTGTTATTCCGCAAACACAGTGGGTTATAGATTCTTTATTGAGTTTTAATAAAAGTCTATACGTTGAAAGTTATTGGTATTGTTTTTTAAATTGTTCTTAGTTCTTATCAGTTGTTAAAACAACACACTTGAGTCTTGGTAACAAGCTATTACTTAAGACTGATAAGTAATAACGAATTACAAGGGACCAACAAGTGGTATCAGAGCAGTTTGATTAGCAAACTCTTATTTTTTTTCATTAAACTGCTCATTTTAAAGTTTTCAGATCAAGATCCAAGATGGCTCAAGTAATACCACAAACCCTAGAGTATAGGGGTGGCCAACTCAATGCTGCTCCTATCCTAGAGGTAGCTAATTTCACTAATTGGAGAAAAGGTTCCTTGTCCACATGGTTGGGATTGAACCTCAATTCCATGAAATCATTGAAAATGGTCCATTTGTTCCCATGGTTGGGGATAATAAAAAAACATGAAGTACAATGGACTGCTGATGAGAGAAAAGCTGCTAACCTAGATCAGCGTCTCAAAAGTATCATCATGTTCGTACTCCCAGATGACCAAATGAATTCTGTTGTGAATTGCAAAACAACTAAATCTACATGGGAGGACCTTATTTTATATCACGAGGGACCCTCTGATGTGAAGGAAACAAGAATAATGGAATTAAAGCTTCAATACAACACCTTCAAGCACAAAGAAGGGGAAACCCTCACTCAAACTTTCACTAGATATAAAGCTCTGACGAATGAACTTGTGAATGATGGTGTTGAGCTTTCAAAACATGAAATCAACATAGTTTTTGTTAATGCTTTGCCAAAGAAGTGGCTCAGTTTCTGCCAAAGCTTGAGAAATGCCAATCACATTAAAGATTATGATTTGGCATATCTTTTTGGGAAACTAAAATATGAACGAAAAAAAAACCTAGTTGATAGGATTTATGAAGGCTCTAACAAGAGTAAAGCATTAACTATTTCTACACCCTTGTCAACATCCTTCTTTAGTGAAGCTGTCATCCAAGACTACCAAGATAGTCCAGCTGATAAAGAGGACACAAGAACCAGTGAGGAATATCTGAATGACCTCAAAGAGGAATTTCATGAAAGAGCACTTCTAGCCAAGTCTAGAAGGGTTTTTAAGAAAGGAGGCAATTTCTCTAGCACCTCAAAAGCTACAGCTGACACTGTTTGCTATAAATTTGGAAAGGCTGGTCATTTTGCTAAGGATTATTTTTCCAAAACATCCATTCCTTCTTATTCCTCACCAGCTCAATCAAGACCATCTGGTCAATCATCATTTCAACAGAAACAAATTGCTTCAACTTCCTTTAAGCAAAACAGGGATGAACTTCGACCAGCAAAAGACTTTGAGGCATAATATAGAGAAATCAAGGCTAGACTGGCTCTCATGATCACCGAAGGGTCTTCCCCCAAGGCTTCCAAAGCAAGATAAGAATAAATGACTTATTGTTGAAGCTTATGAATGGGATGAAGAGGAAGTCTCTTCAGATGATGATGAATTGGTAAATGTAAAAGTGCTAATGGTACTTGCTGATGATGAAGGCTCTAACTCAAATGTTGTTGCCAAAGAAAGTGCTCGAAATGGTGAATGGGTCAACATCACTATAAAAAAGGTACAAACTCTTATTAAATTAGAAGATAAGGAAGATATTAAATTTGTCTTTGATTACCTATGCATTAATCTAAAAATTGTTGAAGAACAAAGAAACAATCTGCTTGAAAAATATCATAAAATTGTTCTTAAACTTGATGATTTTGAAAGTAAGCTTATAGAACTAAAAAAAGCTAAACTTGATGTACTTACTTTTTTAACAACTGAACAAATAATTTTTGTATGAAAACACCTCCCTATGAGTTGAACTAAAACAAGCAAAAGATATTTCTAAATCTTGGCTTATAAACTCTGATAGGGTAATCAATGTGTTAATGAACAAATTCCTACTCAAAAGGGTAAAATGCTTGGTGCTGAAGGATCCTCCAGCACCAACTCAAATGATATTGTCTTTGTCAAAGCCTCAAATGAGGATGGTAGCTTGATCCCTGATGTTGTAAGGTCAGGTGAAAAGATTTTACCAAATCATGACACTAGACGTATCCTTCTCCCTGAGTTTCAAGCAGATGTTGACACATCAGCACCTATTGAGTCTTCAGTTACTGAAGATGACTAAGATGATGATTTAGAGAATGAAGTAAGTACCCTACTTCCTCTTTTGGAGAAGTTGGCTGGTGTTGAACCCTCTAATGGACCAAAATTAATCCAGACAATCATCAAGTCTCACACAACACACAAAATTAGTTCTCCCAAGCATGTCAAAATTGACACATCAAAAAACTCTTCAGCTCCTGCTGAAGGTTCACATAAGGGACCTACCTCTTCAGTTTCAACAAATAAACTGAAAAATGCTAGATTTAAGGAAGATGAGAGAATGTCTCTTGTCATTCAAGAGATCAATGATCTCAAATTAAAACTCAGGCAACAGCAAACACCAACTCGATTCAGGGATGAACCTTCAAACTCTCCACACTATAAGTACAAGACACAATTTAAAAGGGCTTATGATCTTTGTGGTTTAAACAACCATCTCATCGAAACTTGCCTAAAAGTGATTTATTGTACTAAATGTGAGAGGACTGTCCATCGCACTTGTGAACATACTCAATATATGCTTGCTAAAACTAGTGTTGATGCTCACAATACTGAAGCATCTCATTCTAGGCGAAAATGCCTTTCCCACCATGCATTCATTATGGTATGGGCAATCATCACTAAGATGACTGTTACTACTATCATGTTTGTAACATTTGTGGAAGTTATGACCATGACACTCATGGAAATAATCGAGTAATCTCTCTTAGAAGGGGCATCAAATATAGGAACCCAAACTCTATTGCCAAATGTTGTGAAACTTGTGGAAGTAATGTCCACACTACATCTGATCACAATCATATAGAGTGGTTCAGAAGAGGTGAATCCCTTCAGGCTAAGAAAGCAAATGCAGTTCTAACCTCTCCTTCTTCTTCTGAGCAATCTTATTCATCCTCATCAAAAGGATCATTCAGATCTAGATTACCTTCCAGATCTAAAACACCCACCCATCAAAGGTGGTTTCAAAACAAAACTGACCATTTCATTAAATTGTGCAGTGTGATCTCAGGAAGCCTATTTGGTACCTAGATAGTGGCTGCTCAAAGCATATGACTGGCACCAAAAGTCATCTGCACAAGTATAAGGAAGGACCATGTCCTAAAGTAGTGTTTGGTGATAACTCATCAGCTAATACTGAAGGATTTGGTTCAGTGATATGCAATGGTATAGTTTTCACAAGGATAGCATATGCCAATGGATTGAAGTACAACCTCATCAGCATCAGTCAACTTTGTGATGCAAAGTATCTAGTCACGTTTGATGACAAAAAAGGTACAATCTTCAACTTCAATCATGAAATTGTGATGATTGCTCCTAGAGTCAAAGATGTTTATGTCATGAACATGAACTCTACTCAGGAGACATGTTTCTTTCCTAGAGCTTCCAACATCACTAACTAGCTCTGGCATAAGAGGCTCTCACATCTAAATTTCAAAACAATAACTCTGCTGGCAAAACAAAATCTTGTTATTGGTCTTCCTTCACTTGTCTATTCCAAGGACAAACCATGCTCAACATGTGAAAAAGGAAAGCACCATAGGGCCAGTTTCAAAAAGCAAACTTTCTCAATTAAAGAAAGTCTTTATCTACTTCACATGGACTTATTGGCCCAGTATCACCTATGGCCATTTGTCATAAAAAATATACACTTGTCATTGTTAATGAGTACTCTAGGTACACATGGGTATATTTTCTGACAAAGAAAAGCCATACACCAGATGCCATTATGTCTTTCATCAAAAGAGTTGAAAATCAAAATGACACTCATGTCAAACAACTTAGAACTGACAACAGCACTGAATTCAGAAATCATACTCTAATCAAGTTCTGTGATGACAAAAGAATATCATAAAATTTCTCATCACCTTACACACCTGAACAAAATGGTGTGGCTGAAAGAAAGAACAAAACTTTGATTGAAGCAACAAGAACATTGCTTGCTAGATCAGCTCTCTCTAATCATTTTTGGACTGATGTTGTAGCCACTGCTTGCTACACTCAAAATAGATCCATCATTGTGAAGAGACACATGAAGACTACCTATGAAGTCTTCAGGGGGAGAATTCCAAACATCTCATTCTTACATGTGTTTGGGTGTGTATTCATTCACAATCACAAGAATCACCTTGGTAAGTTTGATGAAAAATATGATGATGCTTACTTCCTTGGATACTCTCTAGTATCTAAAGCATACAGAGTCTTCAACACAAGAAGACAATGTATTGAAGAACTTACCACATCACTTTTAATGAAAGTTCTGAAGCTCTCAAATTTGCAAATCCATCAGATGATGAACTTCATATTCATGAATCTCACAATTATCCATCAGATGAATTTCAACATTATGAGCCTTCTCAAAGATATCAATTACAAGCATTCAGTTCCTCATATTGATCCATTTGAAGATATGACAAGTCCTACAAAAGGAAATCCTTCAGTATCAAATACTGATGGCTGTCAATCAAATGATCAAAATGATCAGTATCAAATTATCAGCAAGATAACACAAATGACCAAAATGGTCAGTCTCAAAATGATCAGCATGCTCACACACTTGATCAATCAAATGATGTTGCTAATGAACAATCTGAGACTCCTGCTCAAAATTCTCCAACTATCTCTAGGAAATTAGGTCTTGGATGTGCTACTTCTGACCAAAAAGGAAGTCTCCATTGATTAAACCCTTTTTTATTGAATATCCTTCAGTAGACACTAGATATAATCCAAGTCCAAGTCCATGTCTTGGACTTCCAAGCTCTAGCTCTCATCATGATACCAGTGCTTATTCTCCAGCTCCATAAAATATTGGACTAATAATAGTCACATACAGCTGGTGAACATAATATGCAATCCTAGAGAAGGTAGAGTCACTAGATCTATGACAAAGAAACTGAGTGCTGCTTCACCTGGAGAATGCCTCTATGCAAACTTTCTTTCAGAAATTGAACCTACAAAGATTTCTGAAGCACTCACTCACCCTGGATGGGTGGATGCCATGCAAGAGGAACTAATTTAATTTAAAAGAAATAAAGTGTAGAAATTGGTTCCTCTTCTATATGGTAAATCAACCATTGGCACCAAATGGGTTTACAAACTCAAAAGAGATGAAACCAATGTGATGACCAAAAATAAAGCTAGGCTGGTGGCCCAAGGATTCAATCAAGAGCCTGGTGTTGATTTTGATCAGACCTTTGCTCCAGTTATACGTATGGAAGCCATACAAATATTTCTTGCTTATGCCACTTACATGAACTTCACCATCTACCAAATGGATGTCAAAAGTGCATTCCTAAATGGTGACCTAAAAGAAGAAGTTTATGTTAAACAGCCTTCTGGCTTTGAGAGTAGTAAATACCCAAATCATGTCTACAAGATTTACAAAGATTTATATGGACTGAAGCAAGCCCCAAGAGCATGGTATGAAACTCTCTCTTCTTTTCTCATTGAACATAAATTTGTTAGAGGGAAAATAAATAGCACCTTGTTTATCTATAAATCTAAAATTGACACCATTATGGTACAAATTTATGTGGATGACATCATCTTTTGTTCAACAAGCTTGAAACTATGCAAACAATTTGCCAAGATTATGACCAGCAAGTTTGAGATGAGTATGATGGGCGAACTCACATACTTCCTTGGTCTTCAGATAAAACAATCTGACCAAGGCATCTCCATCAATCAAGAAAAAAAATATCAAGGATCTGCTGAAGAAGTATGATATCAATTATGCTTCAGTAAAAACACCAATGGTACCCCCTAACAACTTAGGTACTGATCTCAATGGACAATCAGTCAATGAGACTCAGTATAGAGGTATGATTGAGTCACTCATGTATTTAACAACAAGCAGACCTGACATTCAGTTCTCTACATGCCTTTGTGCAAGATACCAAGCAGACCCAAAGGAATCACACCTTACTGCTATAAAGAGAATTTTCAGATACCTAAAAGGTACACCAAGTCTGGGTCTATGGTACCCCAAATCTTTAGGGTTTGATCTTAAAGGGTATTCAGACTCTGACTATGCTGGATACAATATGGATAGAAAAATCACTTTTGGTGCTTGCCAATTGCTGGGTGGCAAACTTGTGTGTTGGAGTGCTAAAAAGCAAGAAACAGTTTCCATGTCTTCAGCTAAAGCTGAATATGTGGCAGCTGCTAGATGTTGTGTGAATGTTCTTTGAATGAAAAGCCAACTGGCTGATTATGACATAGAATATGAAAAAGTACCAATCTTTTGTGATAACACTAGTGCTATTGCAATATCCAACAATCCAGTCCTTCACTCAAGAACAAAACACATTGATATCAGATATCACTTTATCAGAGATCACGTTATGAAAGGGGATATTGAATTACATTTCATCCCCACTCATTACCAATTGGTTGATATCTTCACCAAACCACTCGATGAACCAAATTTCAAAAGATTGATAATGGAGCTTGGTATGCTGAACATTGATGATACAAAACCTGAACCTTCAGCATTCACTAAAGAAGCTCAAAGGTTCAACATTTTTCTAAACTATTTTGATTAATGCTAAGTAGTAGTGTCTGAGTAAAGGAGTGTGCAATGTCATGTGTCTATCTCATAATATGTGATTGTGTATATGATGTTTTGTCGCCTTATCTGATTCATTGAAGTTGAACATATAATCACCAGTCATCAAAGTTTTTCTTCAAAAAAAAAATATGAACAAAGTTTTTAATACAAATGAGTAGCTGGGCCTGAGTAGAGGAGCGTGCAATGTTATATGTCTTGTTCACTTATGTGAACATGTATATGGGGTTTTGTCGCCTCATCTGACGCACTGAAGCTCACAGGTATTGCCATCAACTTCAGCATATCTGAGCAACAGCTTTTAAAACAAATTAATCATGAGTCAAATAGTATTAATGGCACTGAATTTTCTTGTGAATAAAAACAAACATTCTTTCAAAAGGTGTCATTTGTTAATTAAGGAAATTTCAAACGTCCACATCTACAGTCAACAACTTCCTGACACATGAGGTGTTTCAGTGTTCAAAGCAACAGAAAATCATACCTTTTTGCAGAACATTAATAAGAGATTTTGTGTCAAATCTTCAAAAGAAACCCTAAAAGATTTATACTTTTTCAAATGGTTTTAAAAACTTTTTCACAAATCAGTCTATGTTTTTATATAATCCCTTGAATTTGGATTTCATAATACACTTACAAATCTTTTCATAAAAAAACACACACAAACTCTTTCTCTCTCAAAAAAACAAAACACGTCAATGGCAAAATCTTCTTCCCAGTTTGTTGTAGAAATCACACTTAACTCATCCACTCATGTCACCTTTCCCATTGAAGATATCATCTTCAAACCCAACAACATCACTTTTATCAAACCAGATACCATAGAATCAGTTCTTGGGGATCAAGTAATGACTTTCTTGTCAAAAAGTGTACTACATTATGCGTTGTTTAAGGATCCTAGAATGATGTTCCAAAATGTTTTAAAAGAGTTTTGGTTCACAGCACAAGCTTCTCACAACAAGAAGTCAATAGAGTTTGATTCTACTGCTGTTGGGATTCATGGTATGTTGGAAATACGTTTTTACGTATTTATGAAGGATCGGTCGCTCCAACGATATATTATTGTATTAGGCTCGTGATCCAGTTTGTAGTAAATATAGTCCATATAGCCCACATGTAGGGTGGGCTATATATACCCCTCCTAGCATGTTAGGAGGGGTGGTTCATTCATTTTACAACTTTTCATTCAATCTAATTTCACTTTCTCTCTCTACTTTTCTTTCCTCTCCTTTCTCTCTCTACACCTCATCTCTTTCTTCCCCATTTCCACCATTAAATCAATAGATCATCCATCATTTACCAAATCCTTAGATTACGTACACCTTCAATTGGTATCAAGAGCCATGGTTGAATCTTAGGATTTGCATATTTTTTTTTTATCTTTTGATTTGGTGGTAAAAATCTTTTCTTTTCTTATTGTCTCTCTATTTTTTTTATCATCTTTTTATCTATCCATTTTATAAAGTTATTTATCAAGTTTATCAATTTTATAAAAAAAAAATTTTTTTTTTTCAATTTTATAAAGTTATTTTTGGATCGTGTTGACTTTTTACAAATTAATCAGTTTGTTTATCAAATTTCTAAACTAATCAGTTTTTTAAATTTTTTCTTGTACAACTTTGTCTACTCATTTTTTTTATCAGTCATTTTTTTTAATCATTTTTTTTAATCAGTAAATTTTTTTTCTAATCAGTTTTTCTTCCTTCTTTTTCATATCAGTCCATCGGTCCAATCTGTTAACACTGTCCAAACTGTCCAAAATTGTTCAATCAGTCCCAACCTGTCCAAAACTATCAGTTTTCTCGATTATTCCGAATAAGTTTTCCGCATAGACACAGTTTTCCGAATAGACAATGTTTTCCGAATAGATACATTTTTTCCGCATAGACCATCTTTCCGAATAGACCATCTTTCCGAATAGACAATCTTTCCGAATAGACCATCTTTCCGAATAGACCATCTTTCCGAATAGACCATCTTTCCGAATAGACCATCTTTCCGAATAGACCATCTTTCCGAATAGACCATCTTTCCGAATAGACCATCTTTCCGAATAGACCATCTTTCCGAATAGACCATCTTTCCGAATAGACCATCTTTCCGAATAGAAATCTTTCAAACAAAACGGGAAACTTGTTTTTTTTTACTCAACACCCTCGACTAACTCAAACGGACTCACCCACACTCTCGACTCAAAAATACCCTCAACTCTCAACTCAAAACTCACCCTCGACTCGACTCAAACACACAAACCCACACCTCTCGAACACCCTTTTTCTGAGACTCGATTCAAAACCATATCACACCAACAGACACTGACCCCAACCCAAACCCTCTCGTCTCTCGACTCTCGAACACACATAATCTATAACTCAACCTCAACAAAAACCGACTCTCTTTCTGACTCGACTTCATTCTGAAAACACGAACACTCACCCAAACCATCTCGACTCATTTCTTTTCTACTCCCACGAAACAGAAAACACAGACTCATCAAACAATCCACACCCGACACTCACTCAGACTCGAAAAAACTTACCCTTACCCATACCCCTCAAACCAACCCTCACATACTCTCACCCAACACATACTCTCGACCAAACATCCACAGAGCCTCGTTTCTACAAACCCTCACCAAATCCCAGACTACACAAAAATACTCGAACAACAACAAACCCACACCTCGCAGACTCAAACAAACACTCTCAAAACCATTTTTTAATCACAAACCAAACGACAGAAAGACTCGAACAGATGAGAGAGGGACTCAATTAACCAACATGCAACAAAGTTAAAAAAACCTACCCGAGATCATTTAAATGATCTTGAAGAAAAAAAGTCGGCTTGATTCTTTTCTTCTTGATTCGAAATACACTGAGCTTAGCATCAAAAGGGTGGAGTAAAAGTGATTGTGTTTGATTGTTTCATGAAGATATAAGGATTGTTTGATTATCTCGTTTCTCATTCGGGATCAACGATGATTAGATGCTTTAAATTGAGATTGATTATTGTGATGATCGTGTTATATGAGATGTGATAAGATGAGATTAATTTTGTGCTTGATTTGAGATGAAGTGTGGATTTTGGATCTGACAGGTTTGAGAGAACTAGAGAGATTGAGAGAGATAGAGAGACGCAAGTTTTTGATTATCTGTGTGAGGAAGAGAGAGATTTTAGGCAAAGTCAAACAAGTATATTTTAATTGGGCGGATTAATCAAAGAGGTGGAGTGGGGCGGTGGAAGTGTCTTGATTGGACCACGTGTGTGGTGATACAGGCTTTCAGTTTTTAATCAATTAATATTTAATATACAGGCCACGTTTTTTTTAGACGGAGAAAACAAGGATCAGATCTTTTATTTTTGTATTTTATTTTCTTAGTTAAGTTAAAAGTTAAGCTAATTTTTTTTTATATTTATATATTTTAAAATTAATTTTTTTTAGTTAAGTTTATTTTCTGGCCGGATTTGAAGTCAAAACTGACGAGTGAAAGTGACGGGATTTATTTTTAGTGGCTACGGATTTTTTGATCGGGTTTAATCTATAATCGTTTGAGCCGACAACATTTTTTTTGAGCTGAGTCGAATTGTAAAAACCCGACTACAACAACATCCACATCATTTTTCTTTATCTTTCCTCGATTTTCAATGGATTCGTTCAATTCGATACTTAAAGAGGGAGACTTGCATCGAATGCAAGACAAAGCTCGCGAAAGTGGTATAAATTCATTTCAAATGCTCCAGTCTCATCTTGTCACTCTTTCGGGGATTCAAGGAGGGAGCGAATTTGTGACAATCTTTGGACAAGATCGTCATATATTCATCGACTCAATTTTTACCACTTTGACCCAACTCGCCGAGCAACTCAACCATGGAAACTTTAACCACTCTGCATCGGCACTTGCCTATAAGGATCTTGTGACACAACTCACGCCTTTCCTCCAATTCAATATCATTAAGCCTGAAAGTTCTGTGATTTGCCAATCATTTCTTCGAGATACACATACCGAGCTTCGTGTCTTCCATGATACAATATTGAAACTCATGACATCGGTCTCGTCTTCGATTTATCAAAGATCACAACTTCAGCAAACGTATGATAAAGGAGTGCCAGAATCAATGACGCAGATGCAAGAGGAGAATGGTCGTACGGTTGACAACTTGGAGCCTCACGATGACAAGAGCACGGAATCAGGAGGACAACATGATACCAGTGGCACGTCAGGGAATGTTAACGCGATCTCTCTTGATGACACCTTACCCGTTTATGACGAAGAGCCGGCAAACATGGTACAATGTAATGTTTTTTATGATGTATATGCTGATGACATGCCGCATATTGGGCATTCTGAACCTAATTATGACAAACATGGGATGGAAAAGAGTGATAGAAATACCACTTCTGATTCATCCGATGAGAGTCATAATGGGGGAGAAAGTGTTCAAAATACTAAACATCATGATAATTGTCCTATAACTGCTTCATTCACTGCTTCTGATTCCAAGATTAGAGAGCTCGAAATGATTGTAGCTCAACAATTAAAAGATCTTGAGGATGCCAAACTTGAATTTTCTAAGAAAACGGACAAATTTGAAACATACTTTGAAAAACTTGAAAAGTCAAACGTTGTTCTTGAAAGAAAATTGGATCAAACTGTTCTAGATTCTAAAGCTGAAAAGGATAATCTTTTGAAACAAATTCAACTGCTTGAATCTAAGTTGGCATCCCAAGATGAATTGCTCACAGAGAATGAGACTTTGAAGGCCCAAGTACAAGAAAAGGTTTTTGCTATAGCTGCGTTGAAAAACGAGTTAAGAAAAACTAGAGGACCTAGTGTGGACACTAAGCTTGAAAAACCATCAATCTTGGGGAAACCGCCTACAAATCAGTTTGTCAGACAACCGATTGTCAGACAACTTACTGCATTTAGATCCGAGCGACCACTATCCTCGAGACCGCGGTTTGCCTCCCAAGTTGATTTGGGTCATATTTCTAGAACAGTCACTCCACCAACTAGGCCTAATGTGACTAAATCAGTTTTAGCAAGACCTCATCACATGATTGCCCCTAGTTTTTCTAAGAATAGCTCAATGAACACGTCTAGAACTAGTTCAACTGATGTGCGCCATGATTTTGATCAAAGGGAAGCTATTCAAAAGACACATGTAAGAGATAGCAATGTCCAACCTAGTCAGATGCCTTCTAGATTACCCAACACTGCTAACCGTAGCATGACGTCTCCTAGGAGCATCGATCAATCATCTAGGAATTACTCGGACATTAAATATGCTACTTGTAAAACATGTAGAAAATGTGTCTTTACGGCAAATCATGATTCCTGTATCAAGAAATTACTTAATGAGGTGAACTCCCGTGCTAGACTTAAATCCCAGTGGGTCGCTAAAATCAAACCCTTTGGTAAAATGTGGCGCCCCACTGGTAGAACTTTCACTCTTGTAGGAAACGAGTGCCCTTTAACTAGGATTGTCTCTGATTCTACGAAGACTACTAGGGAGGAAATTGCAAAGGATGATACATCACTTAAGTCTGAACTTAAGATTTTCTATAAAAGGAAACGTTTGCCAACTAAGACAAGTGAATCATCCCCTCAGGCCACCTCTGACACAAGAAAAGAAAACCGTGAACCCCCACGTGCTTCTAAAATAGATATCTCTAACCCATGCAAAAGTATACAAACTCCTAATGAGAATGCAGGTACCAAAGTTGATGTTCCAAAAGAACGAAGCGGTCCAATCGTTGTATACCGTTCAACTAAGGACACTCTTAGAGTTTGGTTGCTGAAGAAGCAGATATCGGAGAAACTAGTATCTCAGGGGATTCATGGTTAAAGCTTACACAAGGACTTACAGTCACATAACAGACTGTAACTCGATCTCAAAAGACAGGAAAGTTCATCCCGATGATGACTTATCCTAAAAACGAGAAATTCATTTTTCTCGGGCATGAGCTTATGTTAAAAACATTCCACGTTTTTAAGCTCATGCACAAGGACTTATAGTCACATCACAGACTATAACTCGATCTTCAAAGAAAGGAAAGTTTATCGCCAATGGTAAACTTATCCTAACAACGAGAAATTAAGTTTTCTCGGGCATGAGCTTATATCGAAAACATTCAAAGTTTTTAAGCTCATGCACAATGACTTACAGTTAAATGTCAGACTGTAACTCGAACTTCAAATAAAGGAAAGTTTATCATTAATGATAAACTTATCCTCATAACGAGAAATTCAATTTTCTCGGTCATGAGCTTGTCTTAAAACATTCGAAGTTTTAAGCTCAGAAAGGAAAGTGTATCTTTTAAATAAGAGAACTTTTCCTCATAACGAGAAATTAACCTTTCTCGGTCATGAGCTTTCCGTTAAAACAGTCAAAGTTTTCAAGCTCATGAAAACGACTTCTAAGTAAATGTCAGCTTAGGACTCGTTCTTCAGATAAAAGGAAAGTTTATCGCCGATGATAAACTTATCCTTAACAACGGGAAGTTTACAACTTCTCGGACTTGAGCTCGTTTTATAAGATTTTCAACATCTTAAGCTTAAGTAATTGGTTTTCAAAACTTTGAACACAATTTTTCGAGAATTTCTCAAAAGGTTTTTTCTAAATCTTTCAAAATTGTGTGTTCAAAAATGTTTTGATAAAAAGAGCATGTCTTCTGGAATCGATAATATTTACGAACCTAGAAATGTCATTCAATAATGACACGGGGTTGTAAATAAAGTTCGAGCAGAAGTTTAAAACATTTAAAACATGCTCCATATGGTTTACTATTATTTCCGATAGTAACCCGCTTTTCACATTGAAGTCAAGCATTTCACCGGAAAGCCTTGACTTCAAAATTCGAAGTTATCAACTCCTCAATCCGAAGTTCGTTGCAATTGATATCTACATACTAGACGATGCGACTACTCAAACGACGACTACAACTCTTTAAGTAGAACACGGGTCAACAATTGAGGGGGAGCAATTGTCCAGCATTCAGAATCCTTGATGCCGAGAGTGCCAAGTTCACATATTAGTGTCAAGACAACGATATCAATCATACACATGGAGTCAAGAGATAACTTCAGACGTGACGAGGTGACCAACATTCGTGAACAAGAACCATGTGAATCTTTCATATGTTGTTCTCCATCATTCAGGTCCAACCTCGTAAATTGCTAATATTGTGAATTCATTATCATATATGATCTTTGCACGTGATAAATACCTTACACTTGTGTTTAAAAGGTATTTAATTTACGTTTCAACACACCCTCATTAATTTGAGGGGGAGCTTGTGTAATTCATGAAGATAATTGGATTTGCATTTTTCTTCCCAAATTTTCTTAAAACGCTATTAAATCAATTGATATTAAAAACATTGATTGAGTTAATATTTTTAATATGGGGGAGAAAATGTGATTTAATATGGGAAATGATTAATCACAAATGGTTTGACTTAACGTGCTAGCTCATCCCGACATGTGCGAAATGTTTTCGGATATCGTGGCATATGTTAAGGGGGAGCAAAATGGATTTGCACTTTAAAATGGATTTCATGGTGATTTATACTTACCCGCAACCCATTTATTTCACGACGATAAAGATTGTGGTGACATAAGGATGGTAGGATAGGTTAAAGTCCAATGATTTCTCTAGAACCGGAGGAATCTTCCCAAGGACATTCCATAGCTAGAAATAGTAGTCCTTAGGAAAGATGGAGAAAGATTGTGAACGTAGCTGAATGCCGACCAAGTACTTAAGTTAGCACTGGAACAATCACAACAAGGTGGTAGTTATGACGTATTGGTAAGCATTGAAGGGGTTGAAGAATGAAAAAGAATTGTAAAGATAAAGGGTGTAAAGAAAGAAGCCCTCCTTACAACCTTAGGCAGAAACCGGGTCAATTCATATGCTATTGAGATCATTTTAATGATTCTTGATATTGAAGATAGACATCATGGACCCAGTGATGCAAGGCACAACCCATCCCAGCTAACTCAGATATCTCTTAAAAGATATTTGTTTTAATCACACGGAGACAACACATTATCTATTGATTTATTCACTCCGAATAAATTGGTATTGAAAAGGTGGCACTCCTCTCCAGCCTCCGATCACTAAAAATCCAAAATGCACGATCGAGTCTAGAGCCATTTGAGATCATCAAATATCTCATTAGGACACACTTTCATATTTACTTGCTTCTTCACACACTGTGAAAAGTAAGAAAGATCTTAAGAGTCCTACGCAAAATCTTCATGATCTTGCCTGAACATCCGAGTATACGAAAGTATTTACAATGAAGATGGAAATCCTTCTTGAGCGAATATCAAAAAGCTCATGGTAGGTGACTTGTGCGATTCTTTATGAATCAAACTTGTGATAACTGGAAAGCAACAGTGGTTTAATTCTTAAATGAATTTAAACACGTTCCAGGCCTCTACGCAATATCTTAGTGATCTTGCCAGAACATTCAGAGTAATACTATTAAGTATTTACAGTGACGAATGGAAATCCTTCTAGTGTTAACATCAAACAGCACTTGGTAGGTAACTAGCAAGATTCTATATGAATCAAGCTCGTGACAACTGGAAAGCAACGATGGTGCGGTTCTTAATTGAACTTCACTTGTTCCAGGAACATGAATTGACGGCTTCAAATCATGCGGATAATATTATCCAAATGATTCACTCTTTACGTTCGCAGTCAGCTTTGGACGGTCGAGTAAAGAGAACGGGTTTACCCGCGAAATCTTGTCAAGGAGGTTCTTTATTGAAACTACCTGTCACAAGTACGATATTTAATATCGTCCAACGGTCTTCACCGACCGGAGGTAAAATGCTACCGAATTAGAATGAAATGTTCAAGGCCATTTCATCCGTGTATATGGTTTGTTGCTAACTGTCTTATGCAGCTTAACAAGAAGGTGGCATTGCGGTGTATAATCCAGAAGAAGTCGTCACCACATGCTTATACTACATACACTTAGTACTTCAACAAATTCAAGAAAGTCTGAAGGTCAAGTCTTCCGCTGTATCAAACTCTGAAGCTTTCAAGAATTTAAAGGTATAAGTATGTGGAACATGAAGTCACGAAGAGGCAAATTTCACAAGTGATGAATGCACAAGGTCAAGGCAAGGAAACATGCTCAAGACTAAAGTCAAAGATCACATCAAGCATATTCACAAGAACAAGATCGAAGACTCAAGCATAGTATGCTAGGTTTAAGATTTTGTAAAATGGTGTGACCTCCCTTAGGGGGAGATTGTTGGAAATGTGTTTTCCCAAAGAAAGTCTCGGTCACATCATTATTAGCATAGATCACGAGCTATAGAATATTTAGAACTTTGTAACTTGGAGCGACCTCCCTTAGGGGGAGATTGTTGGAAATACGTTTTTACGTATTTATGAAGGATCGGTCGCTCCAACGATATATTATTGTATTAGGCTCGTGATCTAGTTTGTAGTAAATATAGTCCATATAGCCCACATGTAGGGTGGGATATATATACCCCTCCTAGCATGTTAGGAGGGGTGGTTCATTCATTTTACAACTTTTCATTCAATCTAATTTCACTTTCTCTCTCTACTTTTCTTTCCTCTCCTTTCTCTCTCTACACCTCATCTCTTTCTTCCCCATTTCCACCATTAAATCAATAGATCATCCATCATTTACCAAATCCTTAGATTACGTACACCTTCATGGTAAAATCGGTTTAAAATTGTTTAGAAGGGTTTTGGGTCTAAACTATTTAGAAAACCCTAGTGACTATGAAGCTATACCTGATGATTTTTCCATTGTTAAAAATTTCTTTAAAGAAATTTGGTATACTGAAGAGATCACTGAAAATGGGGGTTTGAAAAGGAGTTGTTTGCCACCAAAGTGGAAATTACTGATGACCATTCTGATTGAGTGTATGGGGGGGGGGGGGGGGGGGGGGCTGGAGGGCTTGACCAGATAAACCAAAAGGATGCTATAATTTCATATTGTCTGGCCAAGAGGATCAAAGCTAATTTAGGGAGGCTAATATTTGAAAATCTCCATGGGAAGCTAGAGAAAAGACTAGGGAGAAAAATGTTGTTTACACCAGATTTATATCTCTCCTATTTGCTGAGCATCTTGGAGATGATTTTTCTAAACTCCATGGAGAAAAATTGGTTTTTCGACCCTTTGATCTTACACGCTGGAACATTCCAGTCAGTACCATTTATCCTCCTCTTACACAACACATGTTGGACATCTGCTCAACAGATGCTCCAGTAGTGTACAAAGCTCCACAAGACGCTCCTCCAACTGGAGAAGGGGATCTGAAGGGTAAAAATCCTGGAGCTTCTTCTAGACCTCGTCAGAAACAAACATCTATTAACACTGAAAAGGTTAGACGTGAGTCTAGAAAGAGGAGAGCCCTCACACAATCTTCATCGAAGAAGGTTGCTAATGATACCCAAGGCCATGCTTTAAAGAAACGTAAGTCCTCGGCCAAGGACAAGAACCCAAGATAGCTGTCACCTTCAGTCTCTGCTGGAGGTGACATGCATAAAGAGGCCCAGAAGACAACCTTTATCTCAGCTTCTTTAGGAGATAAGAGTGAAGATGGAGCGCACCCTCAGCTCAGTAGTGTTGAGTCAGCATTGGTAAGTAATTTAAATCTGAATACATTTCCAATTTCATTAGCAATCTCTATCATTTATCACTCTGAGTCAGCATCAGGGCGTGAGGCTTCAGCAAATACAACAGTTGAGGCTGACCCTGGACGATTTGTTTCTAATGATGTAGCACCCCCACAACAAGGTCCTACTGAAGGAACCAAAAACATATTCATTGATCTTAACTCAGCAGGGACTTTTTTCAGGATCCATCAGGTAAAACCAATCATGGTGGTGAAGGAGTAGAAACTGACCTTCACACTAGAGGTGATGCTGAGAAGCCCACAAAGGAAGTGCCTCTCACCACTGGCGTCAAGGTGGGACACTTGCCTACTTATATGTTCAGTATGTCTTCAGATGAATTAAAGAAAGATCTCGGGTTCAATGAACGAGTTCCAGTCAACCTTGATGATAGTGAACCTGAAGATGATACTGCTGACTTGACACCAAAGCCACCATCCTCCAGATCTGTTCAAGTAAAAGAATCTACGAATCAAGTGTTAATTCTTCAATCTCAGGTGGCTAAACTCAAGGAGGAAAAGGTTATTGCTGATGCTGAACTTACAACTCATAAAGCAAGACCAGTTCCTCCTACAGCTGATCAAATCAAGGATGTCATTCTTGCTGCTCTTAGAGGTGTCGAAAAAGCTGACCCGAACCCGAATAGTTATATTCGGGTCGGGTCACTCGGGTCCAAAAACGTATTCGGGTCAATTCAGGTTGACCCGAATTGACCCGAGTTCTAATTAGGCTCGGGTTCTAGTTTATATTTTTTAGCCTTGACCCGACCCGACTTGACCCGAACCCGACCAACCCGACTTGACCCGACTCAAACAACACATTTTACATTGTATTATTACTTAAATAAGCTAATTCTCATACTTTTTCCTTATACTCGGGTTGACCCGACCCGAATTGACCCGAACCCGAATTCTAATTAGGCTCGGATCGGTATGATTTTTTTTAGTCTTGACCCGACTTGACCCGAACCCGATTGACCCGACCCGATTCCCACCCCTAGCTGCTCTGAAGCCCTTAGTAAAAGATGTGGCGACCATCACTTCCTTTTAGCAAGAGATGTCATCACTTATGGACTCCATCAATAGTGCTTCCATGGAGTTTCCACAAAGAGTTCACACCAGTACCTGGCCAAGTTAATGATTTTTGTGACTCGGTTTCCAAAATCAAGGATAGGGTGGCGTTGCTGGAGAAACAAAAGTTGACCTTATCTAAAGAGGTTCAACAGAAGCTGAATGCCATTGAAAATGTACCAGCAATGCTGGCCAAGGTATCCTCCACTCTTGATCATATTTGTGCTCTCTTCCCTGCTGGTGGGTCATCAGAAGTTGTTGGGCAATCTTCTGCTGATGGGGAGAAAATCACTATCCAACAGCTATTCCAAAAACGAGCTCAAAAGAAGGCTCAGAAACAACCAGTTTTCTATGAGTCACTGTTTGCTGAGAAGAGTCCAGCTAAGGCTAAGGGGGAGTCTTCAGCCAAGGACAGTCATGTTGATGGACTAACCACCAATGAGGATACAACTGATAGTGGTACACCTCCCTTTCAACCCAAGAACAAAGGAGATTTTACACTGAGTGAAAGTCTGATCAAAGTTGGGGTGGCCACTCAAGAATAACTTAATAAATTGTACAAGCTCCAGCAAGAAGAACAACTAAGAAACCTGAAGCTGAGCTTGTATGAACAAATTGGGAAACTTGAAGTTGACAGCCTCTTCAAGAAGAAGATGTTATATGAAAATTTTTGTATAACAAGACTGAAAAGAAGAAATCTCTCACCAATCACCAATGTTGATATGCTTACTAGAAGAGGTGATATTCATCTGAAGTTCTATAGGAGCTATGGGACTGATGAGATCTTAGAAGACTTCCAAGGGAAGGAGCTTTCTTACACTGAATGGATTGAAATAAGTGATAAAATTAAGAAGAGAAAATCCAAGAGATGGGATGAAGTCCGCACCAGAATTGAACACTTTATGAGAAATCATGAAAAACTGGGTGAGATTTTCAATATCAGCACTGAAGTTTCTCTGGAGGATCAAGATCCTATACTAGAGCTGAACAAAAGGGCCAATCTGATCAAACCTGGTGTGGGTGACATTTTTGTCACTATAAAGAAATACAAGGGCTTTTTTAGTTTCAAAATCATCTCCCTGGGCATGTACTAGACGAACCAGAATTGGGAAGGATAATGTTCAATCATCGTGAACGTTAAGACTTTGTTGGCATCAGTGACCTCGATGAAATGAACAATGAACTTCTTTGGAATGTTCAAAGGATCTTTTATTCTCAGCATGGAGGCCCAATACTTACTGATGCTGCAATAACCTTCAGCATGTACTTACTTGCTATACTAGACCACATAAACTTAGATCCATTAATTCAGACTCCCATCATTGAAGAACATAGGCCTAAGGAAGATTGAATAATCATTGGTATTGTTTTTGTTGTAATTTGTAATGTTTTATTAATAAATGATTATCTGATGTTTATAAGTATTTTATTTTTCAGTGCAAGTAAGAAGAAGTTGTTATGTTCACTTACTACTGACTAGAGACTTAGGCTCTTTGTATATCCAAATAGGGGGAGATTGTTGGGTTAGTATTTACTGATCCTGAAGCAACTCTAGGATTTGAATATAAAATCCCCCTAAGTGTTTCATGTTCAGCAGTAAGGTGAGTCTGCTGAAGCATGACCAGAGGAACAAAGTTCCTACGGAAGACTATGTTGCTGAAGGATGTTCAGCTTTCCTCTTCCAGTAAACTTAGAAGACAAAGGAGTCTTTGCTTCAAATACTAGGCGGTCTAGTTGCTAAAGAACAAGTACTGAAGAAGAGCTTTCAGTTCAGTTTGGTTTGACAATACCAAACTGAATGATGTCGATCTCCTCTAGAATGCTGAAGACACTTCAGTATTCTGATGGTTTGCATTAGGCGGGAAAAGATTACTTTAAGTCAAAGTAGGTTTCTTGTATAGTTAGCTATAAGTACAACCTTTATTTTTTCTAGAATAGTTTATTAAGTACTTTGTATTGTTTATCCAGCATGGATATCAATCACCCACTGGATAAACCTATGCATTAGAACATGCAAAATGCAAACCCTAGTTTTGTACTGCCTATTTAAGGAGTGCATATTGAGAGAGAAAATGTTAACCATCTACAAGAGTAGAAACTCTGGAAAAACCTTATGTCTCAATACCAACTAAACCATATAGCCAAAGAGCATATGAATGTTTAGATTGGAGCTTAGACTATTAATTTTGGTTAGAAGTTTAAGTAGAGGAGATCACCACACATTGTTATTTAACCACTTTGTTATTCCGCAAATAAAGAGGGCTATAGATTCTATATTGAGTTTTAATATAAGTCTATATGTTGAAAGTTATTGGTATTGTTGTTTTAATTGTTCTTAGTTCTTATCAATTGTTAAAACAACACACTTGAGTCTTGGTAACAAGTTATTACTTAAGGTTGATAAGTAATAACGAATTACAAGGGACCAACATAGTCATCCCTCTTAAATGCTTACCAAACGAACATTAAAATTTACAACGCTTAATACTCACCGCTCACAACTCCTAAATGCTCTTAAAAACTCTTCACCAAACACACCCTTAATCTCATAAACCTTTCTAATCAAAGTCATATCATTAATCATTTCGATTTATATACCAAATATCCCAGTATTGTAAAACCAATGCCCTTAAAAAAAGTATATATACTAAATACAAAATCAGCAATTTATAACTTCTAAGCATAATTAAAGGTGGAAAAATACAGTTTATGAATCAAACCAAAAAAACTCGAAACCAATTTAATAAAAATAATCAGGTTTTTTCGAAATCGATTTCTCTCCAACTGAATGGTGGTCTCGTAGCCAATTTAATAATAGGCCGGACCGTTTTAAAACTGATTAAAATCGATCTAAATCAGTTAAAAATCGGTTAAAATCATGAGGGGCATTTTTTAACCCAATCTGAAATCGACACGAAAATTAACAGGTTTGGATCGAGTATAAATATATTTCGGTCGGGTTTGGGTCGACCCGTCTGACCTTTTATTAAACAGGCTAAATTTAGGTTAAGAATAAATTAAGCGGATTCATTCATCAACCCGTTTAATATTTCTTTTTAAATTAAAAATTATACATATTTTATTATATGGGTTATAATCGTTGATCCACAAACCCTTTTACTCTTTATGTCCCTAAATCATGGTTGCAAAAATCGTGAATCGCTAGCCGACCGGTCGACCATCTTGTAACTTGTAATCGTTCTAGGCGGGATTAATCGGATTGACATTTTCAGCAAATTTTTGGTATTCTCGACAAGTTTTGGATATTTCTAATGAGTTTTAGGAACTTTTGGCAATATTATTCTTAATATACAACTTATCATACATATAAGTAGTTACTATAAGTGATAAACATAAGTTTACAGTGAGTTTTCAGTATTTTCAGCCAAATTTGCAGGTTTTTGGCAAGTTTGACATCCCTTAACCATTGTTGACCACAGTTGACCGTCATTAATCGCTTTTTCATTAATCGGCAAGGTTGAGGACCTTGTAGCTTTTAACCGGCGATTAATCGCCCTTGTAGACCTTGTTTTGCAACATTGCCCTAAATAAGTGTTTACTTTGACTTTTTCGGTCTTTCTTGTTCAACTTTAAGCGTATATATTTACATTTGTGTTATATAATACTTGATGAAAATCATATCAATGAAATTTAATTTAAAACTTAATTCATTTATGTAATTTGTATCAAGTAGTATATAACACAAATATAAATATTTACGGTCAAAGTTAAATAAAAAAGACCGAAAAAAGTCAAAGTTGACACTTATTTAGGGACATAGGGAGTAACATGTTTAACCCGTTTAATATATCAAATTTTGTATATAAAGCGAGCTAAATGAGTCAACCTAAAATCCATTTAACCTATTTAACCTGTGAAACATATTTAACCCATAAATCTAACTATATATATGGATTAAAAAAGTGAGGTACCAGTTAAATATAAACAGGTTAAGGTTAACGCGATTGACCCGGTTATATAAATGGGTCGGGTTCAGGTTAGAGGTTTTCTAAGTCAAACCGAATCAGACCCGAATTACCATCCTAGTCAAAATCGAACCGAACTGTTTAGAGTATAATCGAAAACGAGTTTCGACCGAATCAGTTTAACTTAAACCGGTTTGTTGACCGGTTTGTTGGTTAATTGATTCTGAGGAAAAACCGATTTGCTTATCTCATATTGGGGTTCTGGTGGATGTTAAAAACTATTGTTGTCTCTCTAGTTTGTGTTTTTATTTTTTAGACTATACATTTCTCATTCAGTTTAATGATAAAAACATATCACGTGTGGAAACTGTGGAATAAGAAGGCCCAACGTGTAGTCATTTTTGGTCCAGTCGTGTAGGCCACACTGTCCCGGGCCTTTTACGTCCAACTCATTGTCATTTCTTTTCAACTATTCGATGAAAACAAAAAATACCACTCATTTTTTTAACATGACAAAAATGTTGAAATATATATTATAATTTTTATAAGTTCATAAACTAGCATTTAATTTAAGATATTATGAAAGACACATTTATTAAACATCTTATAGGTTATCGTTATGTTTGGTAAAAATAGCTGTAAACCGTTAATTATAAAGCTATTAACATTTTAAATAAATTAATATGTAAAATGACTTAAAAGTAACATATCTAAATAAATTATAATATATTTGAAAGATATATCAATGATTTACAGCTTTTATAGAGCTGGTCATTTAAAAAGTTGTATGAATCAAATTTTCATATAAAAGTTGTATTTGTTTAAAATAAAAAGCTAACAACTCTAAAAAATTGTTGTGGCAAACAGAGCTAATTATTGTTAAAAAATATTATTTTTAAAATAAAAAAACTAGCGGCTCTCAAAAAGCTTTAAAAAAAATCACTTTGCAAACATAGCCTATTGCAAAAAATCACACACAAGCTACATGCAGTAAATCGGTAAAAAAAGAAAAGAAAGAGGTAAATAGCAAAGTTAAAAGACAATGCCTCATAGTAAATTCCTGTAAATTTAGCTTAAGTAAACTTTGATGCAATGATGCAAAACTTGTGGTGGTCCAGTTTCCAAGTCCAACGCAAGCAAAACTGATGATCTTGAAATCTACAGGAAAATCTTAAGTAATATATTCCACGGGAAAAGGTAAACACGACACCAACTCAAAGCTAGAGTCGATTTATCAAAATTGAAATGTAAAATTGTAGATTAACAACAAATGTATTAAAGGCGATAAAAAACAAACATGAGTAAAAAAAGAAGTTAACTTGACTGAGAGGTGAGTTGAACCCAAGCAAATTCTTCTTGATATGCCAAACTTCCATCACAAGAAGCCTCACACGTATACACGACAATGGTTGCCCAGTCAAGGGAGTTGTATTCGTTTTTAATTTCAAAGTAGTAAAGCAACTGCGGCAGAATCTGCACAAGAAATAGATTTCATATAAGATATTGAGAGTGATAAAATTATACAAATACAAAATGTGAATAAAAGAAAATGAAACCTGAAATTCAAAAGCACGAGGGCTGCCACAGGAAGTGCATTTAGGTATATCCGCTTTTGATGGCTGACCACTTAACATTGGCCACAACGGTTTAGCTAGCTCGTCCCTAGAGTACCTGCATAACCAACAAGAGATAATGAAACCCAAACAGATGTCTTAGATGTCATATCGTAGATCATTATTCCTTAGAAATGACACGAATGGCGTCAACTGCTTAGCTAAAAAAATGGTGGTGTTTTCGTGATACACTGTTATAATCAATTAGTGCATCTACTTGTAAGTGTCTTTATTAGAATTAGCTAGCAAGAATGAGTCAAAATGGGTGAAAGTTGCCAAAAATGTATGCATAATGCATAAAAAACCCTCCTAAATCACACTACAGGGTATTACGGAGTATTTACTAAACCCAATTCAACTAAAATAAAATATTTTGTAATCATATCTGGCCCAATACCTGTTTGTAGAGAAAAATTGTAAAAACATATGGAAAGGAACTGATTCGGGTCAAACCAACCCATATAAGACAACCTTCTTTTCACCTCAATTCATATAGACCCGTTACCCAACCCACTAATTTAGAGAAAAAAGTCTTTATACAAATAATTATATATGGATCTGTACTTCAGTTTTAGATCGTTACTTATTTTTTGAACGAATTTTAGATTTTAAGTGAGCACTACCAAATCTATTTTCAGTTGATATGTAAACATACATGTCATTAGTCGTTTCATATGTTCAATATAAATATAAAAGGAGGAAATCACCTTAAAACTTGATCTGGAGCCCGAGCTATTCTTTTTTGAAATGACGCCCAACATTTTGCATCACCTTCATCCTTTAAACATCAAGATATAGAAGTTTGTAAGAATTATTAAACCATATGCATACAGCATGGCATTAAATGGAACAGTTTATACCTCGTTTGCAGTAGGTAATGCCTTCCCATACGCATTGCTGTTGGGTATTTCAGTGTCAAATTCAGATTCATCCTCATTGATGATCTCAAATTCTGGCCATGTAACGTTACTTCCAGCTGTTTAAAACAAATAACATATTTCCGAACCATTACATGATAAATTTGCTAATATGCAAGGTATACCACTAAAAAAAGAAAGAATACTAGCCTTTTGCTACATCCTCTGACGAGTTGGTGGATCCGGAACTTGATTCCTGATCTGTATCTATCATTCTGCATTTGATTTTATGCGCCGAGCTCCAATGAATAGCCTACACAATGAAAAAAAAAGGCAGAAACTGAATAAACAAATGATAAAATAAAAAATTAGGTATACTGGAAGAAAATAATACAGTCGCATATAATAACCTGGTGCTTCTTGGAACAGTAACGTGCCCTTTTGCAGTTGCTACAAACCTTATCTCCTTTCCATGTACCACACCAGTTACAGAGCGTAGCTACAAAAAACATGCATTAAAAGTGTAATAGTTGGTAATAATTGAAATGATGCAGTATTTGTAATCCTCTTTGAAACACTAAAAATCAAAATTAATAAGTGTTTATGCTCAAACTAATCTGAAAGACTCGGTTGGCCACGTGCCTAAAAGTAAGCCCGTTTTGACCCGTTACTGCCCATTTTGCCATATCTTGAATTAGGTAAAGAGAAGAAAGTTTGAAACCTGCTGTTCCTAAAGGCTTGTCACTGCCATCGTGTTTAGGTGCTTCACTGGAGTAAAACTGATTGTTGCGGGGAAGCTGACCACGGAAGACCTTAATACTTGTTAAACAATGAAGAAGTATAAATTAAAAATGGATACGGAAGTGATCCAGCATATCAAAATATGAGGGAAGTAATATACAAAACACAGGATGGAGTATGGATCTAAGAATACCTCCGGGATCCCTTTTCAGGGTGGTGTTTCCATTGCTCGTGTTGGTCTCGTAGTAGGCATGACATTGATGTGCACATGAAAACATATAAGGTCCTATGGAATGTTGAATCCTTATCTGAGAGAGGTGCATAAGCCTACAAGTTAAATAATAAGAAAGATTATTGTGATATAAGTCTTGAGTATCACCCAATTCCTATAAAATATTAATTTCAAAATTCAGAAGTCATTCATGACTTCATGTCAAACTTTGATTACTAGGGTCCCGACTAAATGAACCTAGTTACGTATTTATCCTTACTCAAGGTTCGACTGAGGCACATGAAATTACAATCTTTCCAACGCCATAAAACACATGTACTATGCGCTAAGAGGGTGTTGGCCATACAGTTTGAAGGTAACTATCAGACTATGGTTCAAGTCAGAATTCTAGCGCCATGTAGTGGTGTGATTATTTTATGTTTATGCATTAGCCTATGATGGATGTACCACTGATTGGGAGGAGTACAGTCGGTACATGAGTTCTAACAATTTGGCTCATGTAAGAACTTGTTCTATTTTCCTTCAGTTGCTAGTTCATAGGATATTGATAGGCAGAAGCTAATGAATTTGGATCTTTGAACCCGTCACAAAACCTATACTAAAACAACGGTCCTTTCGAGTTACAGTCACACCACTGAATCTCTCATTGGGCAATCTAACTTGAACTTACGCTACAGGCACACCACGCTAATTCAAATTAGTTTCCAAGATCACCTCCGAATGTTGCCAAAACTAGGATAGCAATGGAAGAAATACTCTCGCACACAGAGAATAAAATTTGGAAATTTTCAACTGCCTTTCCATTCATGTGTTTGCAGTTTATAACAAAGAGGAAATAAAAGAAACTGCTACCCCACATTCTCCTACACTTTTGGAATAAAAAAAGTTACTGCTTAACTAAAACAAATAAACAAAAATAAATCAGAACTAAAATAGCTGTGAAATAAAAACGTGGGGAAAATAACCAGCGCCATCAAGTCAACTGAACCAATTTCTGTTGATTCTGACCCGAGTCACTGGGCTTGTATTTTGGCTTGATTCTGGTGGGTTCGAGTCTGGTGCACTAATTAAGTGTTCCAGGGCTTGCCTATCAGATATGTTATGCAATGAGTTGTAAATTTGGTTTATAATGAGTGTGGGATGTGTCTTAATTGCAGGGTGTTTTTGGGTATGGTTATACACCGTATTCTCCTGCTGGCTCAACTGTGCCAACAGTTTGTCAAGATGGTCAGTTTTATGGTGGTCTACAATACCAATATCCTAGTCACTTTTTCCAACCATTGACACCTGGAGCTGCTGACAGACCCTCTTTGGCTGTTGTCAGCGCCAAAGGAAACACCATTGGCGTGGGTGGCAAAGGGAAACACAGTTCCTAGTCCACTGAATCCAGCCACATACCAATACAATGCAGATGCTTCGAATGGAAGTGGTGGACTGCGTATTTACCAGGATCCAAGATTTGGTTATGGTGGTGTCACCTCCCCAAATCTCATGGATGGACACCCCAATGTACACTAACCCACAAAGTAGAAACAATACCCTAACTCAACTCTACATCAGCACCACATTCTCCCTATACGATTGGAGATTCTACTATTCGGGTACTTTCATTTCTATTTCGTCAACCAGTACAAAACTAAAGGTTTAAGGTTTAGAATAGTTTGATGTTTTTTTCATCAATGTCCAACTTGAGTACCCAAAGTGAAAAGTGTTCTATTAAATGTTACAAAATTTTAAAAAGTGTTCCAATATACCCGCAAAACGTAGCAAATGTTTTATGTGACACGTCACTAAAATGCGTAGATTGGAACACCTTTTGAAAGTTTGCAACATTTGATCGAACATTGTTTTAGTTCGCTACTTAAGTGGACATTGATGAAAGTGTGCTGCTATTTTTATAGTTTAAATCCATGTAATTTATATCGATGTCCTCATATTTTATTATCAAAAAGCTATCATGTTCAGTTTCAAAGCTCGCGTATTATTTTAAATTTCAGCTAGTGTGTCTAAAACTTATTCTGTGTGTGTATTGAACAAAATTTGCAGTAAAGAATCCATACCAGAATCCATCTTACTTATCCTATCTAGGGAACAGATGTACCGTTGGATGAAATCCCAAACTTGTGTTTAAGAAGTTTAAGTTTCATGTGCCAACTGATGGGGGCCTAGTTATCTGATGGGGAGCGAATGTCTGATCAAGCAAGTAAAAAGAAAAAGCTGAAACACTTCACAGAGACGTAGATTATTTCATGTCATCTGCCAAGTTTTGCAAGTGCACGAAGGTCCATTACACCAGTTTAATTTCTCCATTTGATAGATGATAAATGTGTTGTGAGAAGGGCAAAAAAAGGCGCTTTATGTTGGCAAAAGTGGGACAGTGATCCTCTAAATTCACGTGCAGGTACTGATGAAACATGAGTATTAAGGGCAAAAAAGGGCACTTTTTTCGTACGGTTTGAGGTGGAAAATTTAAGCTTCAGGTTATAGCACTTATGAGTGTGTGGTTTGCTGAATAAGTGAGAAAATGTGACATATGGAACATGAGTATTAAGGGCAAAAAAGACACTTTGTTCGTACTGTTTGAGGTGGAAAATGTAAGCTTCAGGTTATAGCACTTACGAGTCTGTTGTTTGCTGAATAAGTGATAAATATCTGGCCAAATGGAGGCTTGGGTGGGAAAATGTGACATACATCTTAGTTATTGTTCGGTCAAGAGGTGTCAGACCAGGTAAAAGGTATGTGGGGTTCTAGTGGATTGGAATTGGTTGACATCCGAGTATATGATATTATTGAAGTTCTTATACAGAATATATATTTTGCAGAATCAAAGGCCAGTGTCTGGTATGAATACAACAAGTGGATATATGAAAAAATTGTATCCTAACAACTTGTATGGCCAGCACGGAAGCACCTATCGATCTGGTTATGGATATAGATCCAGTGCTTACGATTTGCAAAACAATAGGCGCAGGTCAATGACCGTTGATAACAAGTACAGTCTAAGAGGCCGGGGCAACGGTTTCTTTGGCTACACCAATGAAAACAGTGGGTCGGCCAACAGGCCGGGCAGCGGTTTCTTAACACTGGGTCGGCCGCGATCTACGTTTCGGATCGCTCGTACCCAAACGCGTTAACAAAGTTCCTAGATCCAGAATCACCAAGAACCCAAAGGTGTTCATTCCCATTGCCATTGCTGTTACTGGACAAGAGATAACTCTGGCTCCCACTGAGAGCATTAGGAATGATGTAAACTATGATGTTGTAAAGGAGGTCACCGTGATCCCTGACAGAGAGCAATACAACAAGACAAATTTCTCTGAAACTTATGCTGATGTCAAGTTCTTCATCATCAAGTCTTACATCGAGGATCGATGTTCATAAGAGTATCAAGTATGATCTGTGGACGAACACTCAAAAACGGAAATAAGAAGCTTGATGCAGCTTACCAGGAGGCTCAGCAAAAGCCTGAGGGGTACCACATCTTCCTTTTCTTCTCAGTACGATTGTCTACTGATATAAAAGTGTTTTTTATACAAAAAGGGAAGTTAGACCAAGGATCGCAGGTGATCAAGATCTTCAAAAGCATTCAAGCAAGCAATGCATCTTGGATGATTTTAAGTTTTATGAGGATCGTCAGAAGAAAATTCAGGAAAAGAAGGCAAAGCAACAACAGTTTCAGAAACAGGTAGTGGCATCTAATGTTTGTTATCGTTTTCCAACGGTTAAAGTACATGCACTTTATAACGTTTTGTGTTTTTAGGACGAGAGAAGATCAAAGAAGGTATTATAGAGGACACTACGAAGTAAGTTGATGTTGTGACAGCTTTGATTAATGATGTTAAACTTGTGAATAATGTGCAAAATGATGTTGCTAATGACGTTTGGGATGTGACGAAACCTGATAAAGGAAATGGGATTGCAAACGGTTGCTAAAACAACAATGCATGTACGGCTGGAGCCTGGAAGATTGATAAAGGAAAAAAAAGGTCGAAATGGCAAAAAACTAGCGAGTGTAAATTTGGAGAGGACCACCCATGTTTCTTATGATGGATTGGGACTCAAAAAAGTTTTTCAGTACCCATTTATATAATGAAACTAATTCAGAGTTTTGAAGTAGCTGCAAATTTAAAGCTGCGTCAGGGACTGCTTACTTTTAACTACTTGTCTGGTTTTAGAATAAGCACATACGAGTATGATTAACTTAAAGTGCTTATACACTACAAAATAAGTAAATCACGGGGTTCTCTGAGACTGAGATTGCTTATTTTAAAACTTCTTATCTAAACCAAACAGCTTAATTCTTAGCGTTCATACCTTTTAGACTAAGCCATTTTAGGGATCACTTCACATATAAAATCCTTAAATAATTGAAATATACCTGAAGCAAGAATCGAAGCGGTTCGCCACATATATCACACAAAGATGAATTACCAGTCGGTAAATTAACCGGATCCAACCAAGCCTGCAATAAATAACCACAAAGTTATTTCCACAAACAAGTAATAACATTGTAATTTGTAACGCCCCCTAAAGCCAAATGCAACTAAAACCATGCCAGAAAGATACTAGTAGGCCCTACTTCAAGCTTAAAAGCGACTCAAATTTCTCGTCTCCTTACAAACATAATAAATTAATTAAAGGGGGCTGCTTGTTTAAGCTTATTTGGATTCTGCTTATATTTCATAAGCGCCAGCTTATTTTGACATTAATATAATAAACTTATATAAGTGCATAGGTTTCAAAATCACCCAGGGCTTATGAAATAGTATAAGCCAAATCAAATAAGCTGATAAGCACACACATAAGCTTAGGGGGTGTTTGGTTTGGCTTATATAACGTAAGCTCATTTCGGCTTATATAACATAGGCCTCAATTTTGTGACTTATTTGGAGACTCATGGGCTTATATAAGTTTGTTATATCATGATAAACTTATATAAGACCCTGAGTATCAAAATAAGCAACAAAATTGGGGCTTATGTTAAATAAGCCATATTTTGGCTTATATTTCATAAACCTTACTTTTTAAAGCTTATTTTGATACTTAGGGTCTTATATAAGTTTATCATGATATAACAAGCTTAAATAAGCCAATAAGTCTCAAAATAAGCCACAAAAATTGAGGCTTATGTTATATAATCCGAAATGGGCTTACGTTATCTAAGCTAAAACAAACAGCCCCTATGAAATATAAGCCAAAATGAAAGAAGCTAATGAGGACAAATATAAAGAAACACCTTCATAATAAAGTTATATAAGCGCATAAGTATCAGAATTAGCCGGGCACTTGTTATATAAGCTGAAATGAGCTTACGTTATATAAGCTAAAACAAACAGCCCCTTAGATAAAAAAAAATGAAAAAGAAAACATACAGGTGTACCACCAGCTTTACTAGGAAAGAGCTCCCGACAAAGAGACCAAACATGTTTTGGTTTTTCGACAAATCCTAAAGTAATAGGAACTTGTTCTTCATCTTCTTCATCTTCATCGTCATCTTCATCGTCAACTTCGTTTTCAAATTCCTCATTTTCACCATCAAGTGATGTGATCTTCATCTTGTTTGGCTTTTTGGGAAGAACAGGAGGGTTTAGGGTTTTCTGATTATTGATTGATGTTAAAAAGATTAAAGTTGCAAATGATGAAAGTCATGGGTTTTTGGTAACCGAACCGAGAACCGGAAAAAGCAAACTGAAAATCGATTTTAAGGAAAACGTAAACGGAAAACAAAACCGAAGTAAAGCGAACAAAATCGAAATCGAATCAAACCGAGAAAAAACAAACCGAATATATAGTTTAGACTTACTTTTGTCGGTTTTAACCCGAAACTGAACCGAATCGAACCCAAGCCGAACTGAGCAAAACCGAAATAAATATGCAAAATCGAAGACCAAACCGAAAATAATCGGTTCGGTTCGGCTTGGTTCGGTTTGTCGGTTAAGTTTGCTTAGCCCTAGTTTTTGGTTAGTTTTATTTTGGCCCTTTAAGATTTTAATAAAAAGCTCGGACGAGCCGAGCATAAATAAGTTTGAGCTCGTGTTCGACCTGAAATTTGGGGTCATTTAATTATTGAGTTGGAGTCCGAGCTTTATATAAAGATCGATTAAACTTACGAGTCTATACGATCCCTAAATTTATTTACATATATGCATTGTCTATACATTTAACCATGTATAACCAACTTAAAAAATAAAATAAACAAGCTCGAGCCTGGTAATTGACGAACCTTTGAGCTTAAATCATTTAGCATGTTTAGATAGATTAGTCGAGCTCGAGCTCAAAATATGGGGCTTGAAGTGAGCTCGAGCCCGAGGTTAAGCTTTATATATATAAACGAGTCGAGCTCGAGCTCTGACAAGCTCAGACTCGACTCGACTCGTTTCCACCTAGGGCTGAAAAAATCCAACCGAAAAACAAATTGCACCGACGAACTGAGCCAAGCCAAAACGACGAAACTGGACCGATCATTTTCGATTCGATTTTCACTTTTGTATATTTATGATTTTCGGTTTCCGTTTTGTTGGTTCGGTTAAGTTTCAATTTAAAACCAAAAAAGAAAATATGCCAAAAGTATATATTGATATTTGGCTCGGTTTTTGTCTGTTCAATTCGATTTTGGTTTTTCTTGGTAAAGTTCGATCTCAAAGTCAATTTTTAGTTAGATTCGATTTTAAATTGACACTCACCACTATTTTCACCATATGTAATGCATATCTTTTTAGCATTGTATATCTTTTTTACAGAGGTCTCAAAATTAACCGGCTCATTATATCCTTAATAAAAGAGGGGAAGCACGGTTCCCAATGAACAGTGCTCCCCTCACAATGAAACTCATATTTTATTTGGCCTCTCACACACATATCCCATATCTCACAATAATGAAAACTCATATTTTATTTGGCCTCTCACACACATATCCCATATTTCACAATGAAACTCATATTTTATTTCGCCTCTCACACACATTATTTTCTCACCCACCATTTTTCTCTCTCTCGATGTTTCTTGATCTGATCTCTATTATTAAGCCGATCATCTTTAAGATGATCTTTGGATCAGCTGCTCGCTTTTTTATGGTGTTTGATATGTTGGATTCATTCATACGTCTTAATGGTTGTCGACGTTGGTGGGTTTTTATCATGAGGAGTGATGGGGTTTTTGTTATCAGTTGTTGCCTTGGCGGGCATCTTGATTTGCCATCGTCTTGGCTGTCCTGGATGTTCACTTTTGCTGGGTTTTGCGAGATGTGGTGGATTAGCCACAGGTATATACTCTGTTCCTTTCCCCCTTATTCCAGATTCTTCTAGGTGGGATTTGGTTTTACATTTAGGGTTGATCTCTATTATTAAGCTGATCATCAATTGTATAGTTATATTGAGGATCAGTTGATAAAAAATGAGACATGAGAGAAACAAGATGTGTTGTTTTCAAATGTAAAGATGAAAGATACTTTTTGGGTCGACGACTCCTTTCATTTATATGAATAGAAATCAGCAACACACATATAAAATAAATCAGAGAAGTTACAAATTAAACACGAGCAAACATTAAAGTTAGAGTTCATACTAATTTTTAAGGGTAAAATGGGAACTTAATAATGTTAATTCATTTCTAATTGCTTTTATAATTCAAATGAATTGGCCTAATTTTCTTTTGCATGTTTTTCCCTACTGGATAGTGATACAATTGGTGGTGTCGATACTATCGTTGCCGCTTCTCATTGCAGGCGATGATGGTAACGCGCCTCCAATTTATGCCATGGTTTCACCAATTTTGGTGGTTTTGGGGTACCTTGGAAAAGGACACGCTATCAGTTGAATAAATGGTAACGCTTTTGGATGGTCGTGGTGATACTATTCACTAAGAAAAAAAATACCAATCAAAGCCCTATCGTATCAGTATGTCTCTATGATTTGGTTATAATTGGGTGCCTGATTTTGCTTCGAAGCTGATTGTTGCCCCCAATCTTTGATTGGGTTGGCGATGGTCGGGTTAGGGTGATGGTCATTTCTGTTTATCCGGATCGTCGCCCCCAATCTCTGATGGGTTGGTGACGGTAGGACTTAGATGACAAATTTGATGATGGTTTATAATTGGTCTTTGGCTTTCTATGGCGGTCATGACGGTTTCCAAACTGCTAGAGACTAACAAATACATACGTTGTTCCTATGTATGTATATCTCATTACCCACTCAGTAAAAGTGGCACACGCTTTGGTCTTATGAATGGAACAGGCTGTGTATTTGTTAGTCGACTTTTTTTTGAACTTTGGCATTAACATAGTTCTGAAAGGCAATGATGAATTATCTCGGTAGGAACAACTGGAAATGAAGCCTTCTGCATGTCGGCTTGGCAGCTTACAAAAGTTGCAGCCACATCAGTTACGCGCTGTTTCTCCAAGTCTAAAGTCTCTACCGCTCTGAGCCAATAAAAAAATAACCAAAGGGCTTCTCTATGCTAAAAATCGATGCGTTTTTGTTCCTGTTTTGGAAACCCAGTCCCAAGGTATGCAACTGTGAAGAATCACAAAGGGCATGCTAAGGCTTCCATCCTTGATAGGCTGTTGGAGGTAGAATGGTGGGTGAGAAAATAATGTATATTATTATATGGGATATGTGTGTAAGGGGCGAAATAAAATATCAGTTTCATTGTCAGGGGGCACTGTTCATTGGGAACCGTGCTATTTATAAATATACAATTGGTGGTGTCGATACTATCATTGCCGCTTCTCATTGCAGGCGATGATGGTAACGCGCCTCCAATTAGTGTGTTTGTGTGAAAAGAGAATGAATAATAAACAAATAAGATATGAGTTTCATTGTGAGGGGTTATATGGGATATGTGTGTGAGAGGCCAAATAAAATATGAGTTTCATTGTGAGGGGAGCATTGTTCATTGGGAACCGTGCTTCCCCTCTTTTATTAAGGATATAATATGATAGAATGTCGGGCTGTGATGAGTTTGAAAGGCCGTGGGTAAAGACACGATAGCCCGGATCTTGGCGGGGCGACCTTTGAAGGTTGCAGCCATGCCGGGTTATGATTCTTTTTCCCCAAAAAACGTCTTATCTGAGCCTATGCTAAAACCCGAAAAAATCAGGAATGAAGTTTGAGAATAAAAAACAGATTTACGGGTGAAATAAAAGCTTATATTCATGTCGTCTCACATGAAGAAAATCTGGGGAGACGATCTTTTAATTTATGGGGTTTTGTCATGATCGGGCTGAGGAGGTACCAATCGTATCAACCCGGAAAAAATCAGCAGTTAGTTTTTTGGCCAAGGGTTTTGGACCCGGTGAATAAGCAGGTATTTTTTCCCTACTTTATGTGTTTCACATAGTAAGAAGATACAATATTTATTTACATTGCATTCACTGTCAAGTGTTTTAATGTTTTCATTAGTTAATAACACTCGAGAAAATCTTTTGAAAATTCTATACATGTTCTGTTTATTCGTTTGAACGTAGTCACATAGTATTCAGATCAGTTACTCAGTATTTGCGCTATGATTCATTAAAGGTCATTAATTGATCAGTTAAAGGAATCTGATTGGATGGTTATTTTTGATATGATATAATGTCGGGCTGTGATGAGTTTGAAAGGCCGTGGGTAAAGACATGATGGCCCGGATCTTGGCGGGGCGACCTTTGAAGGTTGCAGCCATGCCGGGTTATGATTCTTTTTCCCCAAAAAACGCCTTATCTGAGCCTATGCTAAAACCCGAAAAAAATCAGGAATGAAGTTTCAGAATAAAAAAAACAGATTTCCGGGTGAAATAAAAGCTTATATTCATGTTGTCTCACATGAAGAAAATATGGGGAGACGATCTTTTAATTTATGGGGTTTTGCCATGATCGGGCTGAGGAGGTACCAATCGTATCAACCCGGAAAAAATCAGCAGTTAGTTTTTTGGCCAAGGGTTTTGGACCCGGTGAATAAGCAGGTATTTTTTTCCCTACTTTATGTGTTTCACATAGTAAGAAGATACTATATTTATTTACATTGCATTCACTGTCAAGTGTTTTAATGTTTTCATTAGTTAATAACACTCGCGAAAATCTTTTGAAAATTCTTTACATGTTCTGTTTATTCGTTTGAACGTACTCACATAGTATTCAGATCAGTTACTCAGTATTTGCGCTATGATTCATTAAAGGTCATTAATTGATCAGTTAAAGGAATCTGATTGGATGGTTATTTTTTTTTTTTTGAAAAGCTCTGATTGGATGCTTATGTTTAGCGGAGTAAACTGAATTATGAAGGAAGTAGATTAAGATAGCGTTAAGAAAGTTGTTATAACTGTATAGGAAACAGATACGATGGGGGCATGAGTTTGGCAAAAGCTGGATGAGTTCTTTTATCACTTTAGCATACGCCTTTGATCTTTTTAATTTCCTAATGCGCGAAATCAATTTATTTTTCTCAGGTGCTTGCTTTCGAGGAAGGAAGGAACGTAAATATGGGTAAATAATATATCTGCAGGTGATCTTACCCCTTCTTGCTTATACTTTCTGCTATTGCTTCAGGTAAACAGTTTTCCTCGCCAATATCACATCATGTTTCGAAATAAATGTAAGCCACTGACTCAAAACATATCTTATACAGTTGTGGTGACCCCCATTTCAAGAATAGACGACAACTACGCCGATCCTCCAACATGTAACTACTTATTCAGCAACCTGTTTTAACCTTTGTTTCGACATGTCTTTGTTAACTTCCTCAATTTGGCTGCAGATAATAATTCACACGTTACAAACAGGAGGGTCGTAGGGACATACATGAAAATGGGACGGTCTCTTACATTTGGAGCAATGGTGAGGTTTGCTCAAATGCGACGGCGTGCTTTTTCCACCAACGGTAGAACATCTCGCCTTTATAAACTTCTGAAGGCTTTTATTATCTGCGCTTTTAGTTACCGATACATGTTGATTTCAATGACGGAAACAAGACATACATTATTGAGTTTACATATGTATCATACTAATTTTGTTTGCAAGGTACGTCAATAATTTTTAACGCCCAGCTCTCGCCGCGGCGGAGCGCGGGCAAAGACCCTAGTTTTGATCAAATGGTAAACACCCACTTATGTTGTAACCTCTCTTTTCTCATATATATAGCATTTTCTTGAACTTAACAATGATACAAAGCAAAAACAATCCCGTTCCCATATGATCTTTACAAGATAATAAAATTCGGATCATAACCATAGGATCTTAACAACTCGTTCTATCCAATCTTACTTGTATCGAACCACAAATTAAAAAACTACACATTTGTGTATTAAGAACTTCATAATCATAATTTTGATGATATATAAACATATAGTAATACACAGATTTGCATAATTTTATAACATGTATTAAGTAAATGACAAATTAGTAAATCTCCAATCCGACCTTACAAGCAAGACCTTGCAAATACGCATACAATCATAGGAAACATCACAATCATAAAAACTTTGCATTAATTCAGTGGTAAGTAGTTGTGCAAATCTCCCCCGTGGGCTAAAGAGTCACCTGCTCCATTGGTTTTAATTGCTCTGATCAAAGCTTCATTACTTCCAAAGCAAACACAGCCTTAGCAGTAGCGCGTCAATACAGTTGGCCTGCAAAACTTTCATATACAGCACATTGATTATACACAGCACCACACAAACTGTACAATTATACGTCAAAACTAAGCAGAAGATAGACAGCCCTTGATGGATATAACAAAATAGCTTCCAGTTTTTAGGAAATACAATGCATTGAGAGCCAGAATTCTTTGTATTGCAGTGTAAACCAGAGTGGCCAAAATATGAGTATAAAAATAGGATACTAGTTGCAATATCTGTTACCAAATGACAATCTAAAATCCTAAAACATTGTTACCAAAATACTACATAATTCTTAAGAACAAACTATCTTAAACCAAAAAGAAACCGAAAAAAGTTTTATTTAACAAAAGTAGAGGAACCATCAGAAACCAAATATTTATCCCCAACAGCTAATTAAAGCTATACAGTCCGCATCATGGTATGATCTCTTCAAAGAAATCCCATCATCTGGATCCTCCATATAACTAAACAAAAACTTCGATGTTACTATCATTATAAAAACTACTAGTATTACTTTCTACAAGGGCTCAGAAACAGAATATTGGTTGGAGAAAGTTTATCAATCACACTGAATCACAGTGGTGCATGACTTTCCTAGAATCTCATCAAGGCCCTTTTTGTAAACAGAAAATCAAGTTAAAATTTTATAAAACATGAACAGAAATAAATACGTAACAAGCTTGGTAGCAATCTGTGTTGCAAATTTGTTAAAAAACATACTGCATATAATTGCAATCTCAGCCGAAAGATGGTGATAAATTTAGAATAATCACAGAATAACATCAGTGTAAACAAATTCCTTTGCATCATGGATTGCTACACAAAAATGATTTTTTAAAATCAAATTAAAATAATTAATAGAGATGAATTGTTGCAAAAATGAGAGATCAGATGGTAGTGCATGTATTTATAAATCATCATACAACAGTACAGACAATATTGGGTAAAATAAATCATCATTTTAATCATCGGCAAATCAAATCATCTCTATGAAACTGAATTTTGTTCAAAAATCATTTTAATTACATGAATCAGATCATAGATTATGTCTATCACCATAGAGCTGTAGCTCATAAGACTGGGGCGACAATAACTCTCATCATATTCATAAAAAAACACACCAAAATATAAACATTTGCAGTAATAAGATATAAATCTTAAGACAAACTACAAGAACACAGTTTAAAAAACTAACAAGGTTTTTAAAAAACTTTATGTTCCCTCAGAAACGACAAAACTGTTTCATCAGTATCAGAATTAGCATGGTCAAATTCATGCATCATTGGGAACAAACATATTATTAAGTTCTTCGAAATTATAAAGTAAAATAAAATAGCTCAGATAAACACTAAACATTTTAATTCCCGGACTTTAAACAAATTAAAGTCTCATAGAGCTGGGATTAGATAGTTTATTCATCATTGGACAACTACTACTATAAGTGTATAAGCCAAAAAAGCTAAAAAAAGCCACAAAAAAGTGAGCTATGAAACAAAAACACAAAACCAAATAAGCGACAAGACAAAACAAAGAAGGCTCAGATAAAAAAATTGAACTAAATATAATCCAGAACCTTAAACATATTAAGGTCTCATAGTGAGCTGGGATGCAAGTTCTATCATCATCGCAAAATAAATGAATAAAAACATACACAACAAATTTTGTATCTGGTTTTACGTAATTTCTGTAGGTACAAACTAATGTGAATTTTAAAAAACTGGTAAGCAACTTTAACCAGTTTTTCCAAATTCACAGCAGCCTTAAATCGACAGAAAATAAGCTAAACCAAACACTCCATTGATGTAAACTAAAGTGGGGAAAATAGCTGATACTGGGTACTCTGTATAAAATTAGAATACCTTGGTATTGCATATCTGTTGACATATCACAATCTAAAATCCTAAAACATTTGTTACCAATCAAAAGTGGGCAAAATAGAACAAAAGTAGAGGAACCATCAGAAACCAAATATTTATCCCCAGCAGCTAATTAAAGCTATACGGTCCGCATCATGGTTTGATCTCTTCAAAGAAATCCCATCATCTGGATCCTCATACATATTAACAAAAACTTTGAAGTTACCATTACAAAAATTATGTACTTTAAAAAGGGCTCAGAAACAGAATATGAGTTGGAGAAAGTTTATCAATCACACTGAATCAGAGTGGTGCATGACTTTCCTAGAATCTCATCATCGCCTTTTTTAGTATAAATAAAAAATCAAGTTCCAATTTTATAAAACATGGAACAAAAATAAATAACAAGCTTGGGACCATAGTAGCAATATGTGTCAGCAAATTTGATAAAGCACATATAATTGCAATCTCAGCCGAAAGATGGTGATAAATTTAGAATAATCACAGAATAACATCAGTGTATACAAATTCTTTTGCATCATGGATTGCAACACAAAAATGATTTCTTTAACTCAAATTAAAATAATTACTAGAGATGAATTGTTGCAAAAATGAGAGATCAGATGGTAGTGCATGTATTTATAAATCATCATACAACAGTACAGACAATATTGGGTAAAATAAATCATCATTTGAATCATCTGCAAATCAAATCATCTCTAAGAAACTAAAAAGATAATAAATTACATGAATCAGATCATACATTATGTCTATCACCATAGAGCTATAGCTCATAAGACTGGGGCGACAATAACTCTCATCACATTCATAAAAAAACACACCAAAATACAAACATTTGCAGCAATAAGATATAAATCTTAAGAAAATTACAAGACCACTTTAACAAGGTTTGTAAAAAAGTTTATGTTCCCTCAGAAATGAAAAAAATTGTTTCATCAGTATCAGAATTAGCATGGTCAAATTCATGCATCATTGGGAACAAACATATTATGAAGCTCTTCAAAATCATGAAGTTTCTAAACAAATGAAATACAAAAAGCTCAGATAAACACTAAACATTGTAATTCCTAGACTTTAAACAAATTAAAGTCTCATAGAGCTGGGATTAGATATCTTAATCATCATTGCATACACAAAATGAAAAAATTCAGAAAGTTTCAATATAAGCCTCAATAAGTGCGCTTATGAAACAAAAGCGCAAAGCCAAATAAGCCATAAACCAAAAAACAGAACCTAATACAACAAAAAAACCATTGAAAATAAAAAAAGCTCAGATAAAAAAAATTGAACTAAATATAATCCATAACCTTAAACATATCAAGGTCTCATAGTGAGCTGGGATGCAAGTTCTATCATCATCGCAAAAATAAAAAATAACAAAAAGTACCTGATTCAAAGAAACTGTGAATTTAAAAAAACTGATAAGCAACCTTACCAAGTTTTCCCAAATTCACAGTAGCCTTAAATCCCCATAAAATAAGTTACACCAAATGTAAAAAAAATGATGATTTTTAGGGTGGGTAAATCAGAACAAAACAAATCGAAAAAAAGAAAGGATCCTCAGCGAAAAAATGCTTATAGTTGTCATCAATATATGATCAGGTCTCAAAGATATCATGCCATCATTGGATCATCAAAGAAATAGTATTGAAAAATTAAAAAATATATATTAAAAAAGACATAATGGTAACTAGAAAGTGAGGATGAAGATGTTATGAGTGGAGGCTGAGTGCTAGGGTTTGCATTTTATGGAGATTGGATTAGGGTTTGTGAATTGATGTATGTGTGTAGTTATAAGTGCAGCCCAAGTAAAAGCCCATGTTGGGTGCTAAAGCCCAAATTGTGTTCTAGACATCAATTTTTGCCTGACAACTTGTCACCAAACCTCACTTGTGATGCTGTGATTCCTATTCATGACTGAATTAGGAGGTGTTTCGGGGTTTGAGACACTCGTAAATTTCTGTTTCATACTGTTAATTTTGGTAAAAACTTTAACTTTTTTGTAAATGCCTATGGTTTCAAAAAGTTGTGCATGTAGTCTTGTTTGATTTTTCGTAAATGCACCTGATGACTTTATGTCTTCCGCAATATTTTAAAACCCGGGTTAACCCACTCGAGTGACCGGATCCAAGTTTTGAGCGGAAAAAACCCGGGTTGAATTGCCGGTTTAACTATGACCTGGTAGCTTGACTGAGCCAATTAAAAAATCGGTTTTTAAAAAATCAGTCATCCGTGTTCCTGATTCTATTGCATGCCTCCCTCACGAGTTACCGATGAAGGGCTACGTGAGAGTTTTGTAACTTACAAGATTTTGAGTAGCGAGTGAGTATACTGTATACATATAGAAGGGTTATGTACTTGTGTGACAATGAGATGAAAACATAAAGTTAAATACCATCATTACGGGTAGATTGTTTGAAAATTAAAATTAACACGCTCAATATTTGTTCATCTATCCAAGTAATTAGAATTATTTTAGCAAAAATTACTGAACAAAGGTGTTAGAAAGGACTATGTAAAACGAATACAGCTTTTTGGAGTTTTCATCCCGAGAGCTACACAATTGATTCAACTGCTAGACAACTCGTGAAGAATAAGGGGAAGGGGTCACGAGTTAAACGTATTCGGCTAGTATTTGTCCACGTCCAACCATTTTGATACACGTAATTGTCGTTGAGTACTCATATCCGGCAAGGTAACCCACCTTTTTATTTTGATCGGCAGTGGTAACAAAATGGTTGGACATAGACAAATACTAACCGAACATGTTTCACTCGTGCCCCTCTCCTGTGTTTTTAGGGTCGTGTAGTTGATATCATTGCGGTGTACGTTTGTGTAACAACTAACAAGTGAAAATGTGTGCTAGGAATGGCAAGAAAAGTATGCCATGAATAAAAAGGCTTTTCTTTTTGTTGACAAAAAAACATCTATAGCAAACATACAAGCAACTGCTGTTATTGTTGCATCATTTACAACTATTTCACATTTCATGAAACCCAAAAAAAAGGGGAAGATGGAAATAAAATATATGTAAGCCATCTCATCACTCTCACTCACTCTCTATGTGGAAAAAATGTAAAAAATATAATAAAATCAAGGAATGTTACTCTTCGGGCAGGCCTTCGCTACTTCCTGTTAACACTTTTCTTCTTTGTTTCCGCAGTGGTTACCTGCCTCCCACCTCGCTGTGGCACTTGAGGGTGGCTACCATTGTTTGTTGTTTTTCGTGAAGGTGATGGCGCAAGTCTAGGAATCATTGACCTGGTCCAACCAAATATGTCAGATATACAAACTTGCTTTTTCGTTGCAAACAAACCATATATAGAACATCAATAAATGGAGATGATACATAAGGACAAGATTAGTAGGATTACCTCAAATCTGGGCTCTTTGTTGGCTTTCCATTTGAGTTATTGAGTCTCGACATGGTAGGAAGTTTAGAATTATTAAATTGCCAAAGCAGATCATGCTCAGACGAGTCGCTAGTGGCAGCATCAAGTTCATCCACACTATCATTAGTCGCAATGTCAAAACCATTTCCACCTTCAGATATATTATAAGACTGTTCCGAGAATAACTTGGAAGAATCTGGAACATAGTTTTGGTAAAATGCAGCATTTTCTGCTTCCCAACATCTAGCTGCATCTTGCTTGTTTACCATAACCTTATCAACCCAGTCACCAGAGCCCATGTCTCTATCATCCTCTAGGTACGTCTGACCAGGACTGCTTACTGGAGGCCACTGAGGTGAATTTGCTAATAGCTCATCTAAATCAAAGCTTTGTGTCTTCTGCCTCAACCTAGTTTTCTTGGCCATCTGAGTAGACAATGGGCCATTTTAGATTAACAGAAACAAAGCAAGGTTAAGATCAATGCGTAATTGGTCTATTTGGTTTATGTTGTATCTTGAATGGGTCAAACTGATTCAGTATAAAAAATAGCTTCAAATTGTGGGTCGCATGAGTCCAAAGTCTCCCAAAGTGTATCTTCTAATGCATACAACCTCCTAATATAATCTAATTGTTGTAAACTGTAATCATTACACATTCAAACTCTACTAATATATTTTATAAGATGGATTTTTTTGGATAAAAATATGTTTCTGGTCAACTAAACCCAGTAAACAAATAGTCATTTTGACCCGAACGCATTTTGACCCATTCTTTGAATTTATATATTACCTCATCCGCCTTTGGTTTTCTACGAATCTTTGGCTCAGGGAACGAATCTACACGCTGTAAGATAGGTGGGGAACGAGATGATAGTTTGCCACCTGGACTTCCCGATATTTTCTGGTGCAGGACATCCTGATCCCCTTCTTTCTTTGCGAGAGCCGCTTTTAGATTGGCAATCTGAAATAAGAAACATACTTTTCCGGTTTTACACATTCTCACAAGCAAACAAAGATCTACTGTCCTATTCGGAGTATACATGTGTTAAGAAAAATATAGGGGTACGTTAGAAAACCTGTTCTTTGAGGTCTTTCACATCTGAACTATCTTTATGTACTTGGGCAGCACCGAGTTCTACAGTCGCTACCCGTTCAGCAAACTTAAGTGTACTAAGTGTTTCTCCAACAGCATCCAGTTCTGGGCTTATGTGAACGAACATAAGTGTCTTTGCCTGCCCTCCTAATACATCCACAAGACAACAAAAAGAAAATTAAAACTTGGAAGCAAAAGGTAACACTTTCACATAAACGTTGAAGCTTTATAAAGATTGTGTTGTCTTACCAAGTGAATCTTGAAGTAATTGAGTAAGTTTGCTGTTTCTGTAAGGCACGTGTGCATTCTTTTGAGCAAGAGATGATATCACATCGCCTAACGCTGAAAGTGATTTATTGATATGCTGTGCTTCTTTTAATCTGTCGCCCGTTGCTTCAGATTTGTCGACTCTTTCGCTTCCTGCTAGATCAACCAAATGCATACAACCACGAAGAAGAGCTCCAGATGCTAAATCTCTCCCTTGGACATGTACAGTCAAGCAACTGTAGATAATGGAAATCAAACATTCAATTGATATACAGTAATAATTTAAATGCATGAGATTCTAATAGGAAATTATCAAACCTGTGGGAGCGACTACTACGGTCATTAAGAGCAGTTGCACCAACAGCACGATTTTTGTGCCCGAGGTTCATTAGATTAATAACATCATACATTGATGTCACCTGCGCGAGGCTAGCATCCGGGACGTTGAATCCGTTTTGTGAATTGTTACGAATTTCTAATGTAATATCAGATTAAGGAATAAACCATATATCAGGATAAAAATGAAATATGAAATACAGTATACTCCACACACATTTTAATATACCAAGCATAATTGCTGTACTACTGCTAGAGGTGTAAAATGGGCAGGCTGGGCGGCTCATAGTGTGTACGGGTCAAAACAGGTAATTTTGTACGGGTGTAAATGGTCGGTTCGGTCTTGCCCACAAACACTTTCCTTTTAAGTAACTATGTGTTAAAATGATTACATAATCTACCTTTCTACAATAATAATCTGTTACTGTCTGGATGGCTTTACCCATCGCAGTATATTACCAAGCTTAATCCATTTGACCTGTTGAAGATGAAACATAACCCAAATCAACTAGGTTGAAACTTCGACCTCTAACTACTAATCAAATTGCACATTTCAGTGCTATAATTGCAAAGCGTAACAAAAAAAGGATATCTCTTGTTTAGGCCATCAGTAACAAGCAGATCTCGAACTTGCTCATTATAAATCTCAATCATTTGAACAGAGACATCATATTGAAAAGTATCCTTCCTCTGTTCAGCAAGAAAAAACAAATCGCCCAACGCCCTATAATTTACTCCTCGACTGTTTTCTGTAAGATCCTTCGGTCCAGTCTGATGAATAAAAGGGACCATGTTATAAATATATGTGTCGACATCCTACTTAATTTATAAATATGTCAGGATATATTACCATTGTGTGTGTTTTTCCTGATCCGGTTTGACCATATGCAAAGATACAAACATTGTAACCATCAAGAACAGAGCGAATGAGGGGTTGAGTGTCTGCAAAAACCTCCTCTGCAGCAAACGTATGCATATTGCAGATAATCAGAACATGATCAATGTAAAATTCTAGTGACCAGAAGTGGATACACCAACCTTGGCTTGCTGAGGGACCGAATACTTTGTTAAAGTTAAATGATCTACATCCTTTTCCATACTTTGCAGGGGTATTAATAGTTATTGTTCCTTCTTCAATGTTCTCCACGACACTTTGAAAGTCCAATCGTCCTGGTCTCACCCGGCAATAAACCCTGATATTTCCTTTTAGATCTTGGACTTGATTATATAGCTTCCGGTTTTCCTCAAGGACTCTATGATATCCAGAAGCAGCACTTGCTAGACCATGAACATGCATACCTATAACAACATCCACATCGAGGTTTTAAAATGAAGATTAAAACACGTTACTTTTTTACATTTTGGAGTGAAGATCAATAGTCTACCGAGATTCTGAAGCTCCTCGTGGAATTTCATTTGCATGAACTGCATCCCGGCTTTTGTGGTTGAGAGAGTTTTTTTAAGCTCCTGTGGGACAAGGAATCAACATAAGATGTTCAGAATCAATTAAGTTTCCTAAAAACGGCGGATTTTGATTCAAAGTAAATCATACCTTGATATCTTTTTCTTGCAATTCAAACACCATTTGATATTTCAAATCTTTTCTTTTTTTTTCTTCGTCGAAAACGATGTTCTTATTGATGTTCTGACCTTTCTCAATAATTGCGAATTTTGTGTCTTCCACCTTGAATTTCATGGGATATTGGTTAAAAATGTTGAAAAAAATTTCTACATGACTACACCTTATATAAGAATTTCAGTACCAAAACAAACAGATAGTCACCTTTATATCATTAGATGCGTGTTTTATAAGAGTTGTATCTTTAGTGGCTGCGTTTTTCTGTTGATCAAGAATATAGAAAGTTCTAAGTATGATTGTAAGGCAACTCAGAAGTTTCTAATGAAATGACAAATACGCTTACCAGTTCAATATTAGCAATGCGATTCTCGAACTCTTCCATGACCTTACTTAACACGGATTCAACAAGCTGCACAAGCAGAATGTATAATCCAATAAGGAAGATAACTACAGTGAGGTGTGATACTGGTGGACATAGAGGTAACAATCGATCTTAACAAATTTAGATGTTTGTTAAGTTCAAACATTACTAACGATCTTAGGCTTCGTGTATTAGTTACTAAATTTCACTAAAGTACCAGACTATACTTACAATGGGAACCTCATCTGGTTTCTTATCCATTAGAACTGCACGGACAAGCTTATTTAACGATGAATTAGACTGCACAGAAGCATAGGTAAGCATCAGGACTGTACATTTTAAAATGTGAAAAAAAATATACAATTACAAACGACCAAGAGGCATCAAGTTCACGTTACCTACCATTTTGGTATTCTCAGTTTCAACTGATTGAGCATTCGTAGTCGTTTGATTCATCGACGTATTCCTTGATAAGGGGTTTTTGAACGGATCTGAGTTTTTGCGTATGAAGTTCTTGCCTGATGCCACCGGTTTCACATTTCCACCAAATTTCCATGTGCCGTGACCACCTGCTTGTTTCCACTCACTGTACGATTTCATAGCTAGAATACAATTCACAATTCTAGATGACTTCCCTCCCTGAAATGCAAAACAATACAAAACGCCTTTATTGACGCTATCATGACCATAAACCATGGTCTATCACGCAATCCAATAGAAACACCTACTTGTTCCAAATCGGAAGCCTCAAATGTAGGCAGTCCCATATCTCCCGCAACTACTAGAAAGTTCCTCACATTTTCAAAACACTGGTATATCGATAACGCCACTCCATCAGGCACAACACCTGAATCACACGAGCCTTCAACCACCTAAAAACATTCAAACTCGCTATTAACTTCAAAACAACTATAAAATACCAAATTACCCCGAGCAAAACAAAAATTACCTTAGGCACAGCTCCTGATTCAACCCTATTAATCACATGACATAAAATCGATCCACTTCTCAAAGCGACCCTAAATTCTTCCTCAGAAGGCTGCGCTGGCAAATCTCGTGCATTAACAACTCCAAGCGTTTTTCTCATCCACTCAACGGCTTCATATCTTCTCATTGCTATAACCATATAATCCAAAACACTATCTAATCAGTAACCAATTTTCTTACATAATCAAACACAACAATATCAAATCCTAAATTTAGGCAGTGTTTGATTTTTAAGAGAAGCACTATTTTCACTTTTTTATGCAAGCGGGAAGAGGAAATGAAAGAAGTGTGTTTAGTTTAGTAGGTGATTGTTTCGGCTTATGGCTTATTTGTTTTAAGGCTTATTTTTCATAAGCTGATTATTTGTGGCTTATATTGAAATTTTTTGGCTTATATAAATGAACTTATTAAGCCGAAATTTTTCAATAAAAGCCACAAACAGTCAGCTTATGAAACATAAGCCATAAGCCTGCTATATAAGCCGAAACAAACACCACCTTAGACATAAGAGCCAAAAACGACTTTCTTCCTCTTCGATTTTTATATTAGTTTTTGTCTAATTATCACTTCTTTGCAACTTATAAACTTCAAATCCACTTCTTCTCTCTCGCGCGCAAACATAGTTTCGCAGATCGCAGATAAAACATCTGAAAAAAAACAAACACAAAATCCTCGAATTCCAACAAATTATACTATTTCACCTAAATCACACTTTCCGGTTATCAACATCCTACTCCGAACACTATTTCAACTAATTAACACTAATTTCACCTAAATACCAAAATTCACAAAACAAGTAACTACTAAAACATAGCGAAATTCCGCATACCGGCTTCTTCGGCTCGACGAGAATCAAAATCGAGATCACAAGGTCGATTATCATAACTATGCTGCTGCTGCTGTTGAAGAAGAACATCTTCCATAACAGAAACAACTGAAAAGCATAATGCACCATTCGATGACATCATCCTCAACTTCCACAAATAATAACCAAAAAAATTAACCTTAATTCATCATAATTAGAATAAAGTTAATAAATCATAGTATGAGAAACTATGTGTCTGTGTGTGTGAATTATATATATATAATTAAAAGGAGTAGAGTTAATAATGGTGGGGGATATGAAGAAGGGTTGCTTAATTTCTACAACTGAAGAAATGAAACAACAACAATAACAAAATTCTTTCCTTCTTTTTAGCTTTTTTGGCTGTCTAAACTGCTTTTTTTTATTTATATATACTACTTTCTGCTTTGAATACAAACCCCGCTTATTGTTATTGTTTCTGAACCGAACCTGGTTCCGAGCCTGCTGCTTTGGTTTTTGGCCTGCTGTTTGTTATGCTATTTGTTTTTTGTTTATCTGTTTCTTTATTTTTTTTTTTTTTTAAATAATGATTTTTTTTGAAAATGTGTATGGTAGTAAATAAAATACCAAGTCAACTGAGAGGGTGATACTTGCTATAACGTGGTTATAACTTATAACCACGGTTGTTAACACGTTTTTTTGTTAGATATGGGAATATTAGGGGTATGTTTGGTAAGACTAGCGGGAGTGGGGTGAAACTCACTCACCTCCACTCACGTCAGCTTTTTACAAAACTCATCAAAACTTACCCGAACTCACCATAGGAGTTAATGACACTCACCAAACTCAACCAAACTCATTCCACATCACCCCATTTTTTCATTTAACATTTTTTATTCATACATTTTATTAAAATACGGGTACATAGAAAATTAAAACACAGTACGAAATTAAAAGACGATACATAGGAAATTTAAAAACAACATTTAAAAATAACATAAATATAAAAAAAACTTAATAAATTAAGCATTGACATACAAATGCTCGACCAAATCTGCTCGAAGATTGTGATGTTCTTGCGCGGAGCTGATATGCCGCATAACTTGTAGCATGTGTTCTTGGGTTTGAAACACATCGTCCGGTTGAAGTTGTTCTTCTGGAACCATTTAGGAGATATTGCTTTTTTTTAACTTTCGAACCATATTATGTAATATGATGCATGTGTACATCATATTCATGATTCTTTCTTTCCGCAAAGGTCGTGCAGGATTGACTAATATGACCCATTTTTTCTTCAAAACACCAAAAGCTCTTTCAATATCTTTTCTTGCGGATTCTTGTTTCTGCTTATATAAAATCCTCTTATGGTCATTGGATGATGGTTCGGGAATTGTTTTAACATGTGAAACCCGTATTTAAATAGTTGAAATATTAAATACGCAGTTTTAATTATATAAAACTATGCAATTATTCAGGAAAATAATTATTACGAACGTATATACGTTAAGTACGCATAATTAATACGTTTCGGAAAGACTAAAGACAAATGAGAATATTATCACGGAAGTATGTAAACAATTTATACTTTTTTTTTTAAAAAAAAAGGAAAGGAAAACTATATAATATTTGAAAGGGGCGGTTTGTAAAATAAAAATAAAAAAAAGGAATTTGGGCTTAGGCCCATTTTATACAAAAAATAAACACGGGGGTTACCCCCTTTGGTAGCATTCAGACAAAAAAAAAGGGACGAGGGTTAGGGTTTGAGTTGCCGCCACAAAAAAAAAAGAAGAGACCAAGAACAAGGAGATCCGGATTTACTCTAATAATCATTCATCATGTATGTTCTCACCAAATCCCTGAACGTATAGGTAATTCTTCCTTTTCTTTTTGTGTTTTGATCTCGAGTTTATGTTCAGCCGAGAATCAGTGGGGCTAAAATGGTTAAACATGAAATATCCAAGCAGGGGTGTCGGGCTCTTGGCGAACTTAGGCAGAACCGAGACCAATTGGTATCGGTGTGTGTGTTTGTGGCCAACCGTGACCCTCCAAGGGCTCGGTTGTGCTTTTGTTAAACAGCCGCAGCCTAGAAAAACCAGTCAGGGGTGTTTGGGATTAACTCGCAGCAAGAGGGTGTTTGGGACTGTGAAAACAGCGGGAACTTTTTCATAAACAGTGGGAATAATAACAAACAGTGGGAACATTTCACTAACAGTGGGAACGAAATGAGCAGCAGGGAGAACTGCTGTCCAAACAGTACCCATGGGAGGGTCTGAGATCTCGGACAGCACTAGGCTGTGAGATCTCGGACAAAAAGGGCAGAAAGAGGGACGTTAGTTGTTGTTTTGTTTGCTTTGCTTTGTCGTGCGACCGAGACGTTAGGAGTCTCGGTAGGCTTAAGTTGACTCGGTTTCGGGGTCACGGAAAATAATAAATACCGGATTTATTTTAATTATGATTAATCATATTTATAAATTAGTGTTAATATATAATTAATTAAGTGGTCTTATTGTAATAATTTAATTAGTAAAGTTTAATTGATTTTAACGATCCTTTTTAACCACTTAAAAATCATGTGCTTCATCACGATTTAACCTTCAAGAAAAACAAATATGAAAATATTTCTAATTGAGAACTTTCTATTATTAGTGGGTTATTTTATATAAAAATATTATAAGTGTTGTACCAAAATTAATAATAGAACAGGAATACGTTAATCAGAAATATTAGGACGTTCAAACTTATCAGTTATATGTTAAAAGTATTACAAGAATAAATAAATTAACTAAGTACGATTGAGATAAATAAAATAAGCGAATATCAGTTAACTTATTCGCGTCATTTACTCATGTAGCTCGGGTGATGTCAGAGTAGACTTTTGTCAGTTGATCTCAGTCGGTTACTAGACACGAGGTACGGATTTCCCTCCTTTCAGTAAGGACTTCCTTTCTATGCATGATTAGGATTCCCCGTCTTCAGCCAAATGTTTTCCCCAGTATATGTTTAAACTTATCAGTAATCATGTTAAGAATTAAATAAATTGCCTGAGCATTATATACAAGCATGATTAGTTTATGTACTAGTTACGGAGGTACCGTAACCACGACACTAGAGGCACCGGTGTCGTGACTCACATGCAGGAGAGTGATATCCTGCATCGTCCCACTCAGCTCAGCTTGGCCATTTTATCAGTATTATTAGTGGGACGTATGGATGCATCCTAGGCTACAGTTTACAGTTTAGCAGGTGAATGTGGTGTGTGCTCTACATCCTTCACATTGGAGCTGATCCCTCCACCCAGCACAGTTATTTAGAGGTCACCCCTCTACAACATGACGAGGTCACCCCTCCAGTTATTCATGCAACGTTGTTACAGCACATGACCTATATAAGCTCTGGCAATTAAATTACAGTAAATGCATGTTTTCAGATTTAACAGATACAGTTCAGCTCTATTATTTATAAACCAGGCTCTGATACCATAATTGTAACACCCCACTTGGATAAGTGGACCGTTACGTGTATTTATGGCGTGTCTCCAAAGCATAAGGTAAATGTCCTAAAACATTAACTGACCGTAAAGGAATACCAGAATCAAACATCGGTAATCCAAACATAAGCCCAAAACATGAAAAGTAAAATACTGAAGGAAAGGACTAAACAATGTCCAAAAAAGCAGAATAATGTAAGAAATGCATAAAGTAAGAAGTCTGGATAGCTTCCATCCAAATGCACATGCTCTCAGAATCCTAAAAGCGTCCTGGTGTACCTGCCGTTAGAACATGAAAGGAACTACGGCTGAGCATAACGTTAGAACATGAAAGGAACGGTTACCTCAATTTTCAGCCTTGTCCAGATTCATCCACTAAAACACATGTCAAGACATCAGTCAAGACATAAGTCTCAGGTATCATTTCGGAAGACCTTTCAGGACACTAGTTACGATACACGTCATACGAATCTTTTCTCAAAATATGAGTCAAAACCCATAACTCCAGTATATTTCTAAACCAGACCCTTAGTAATTCAGGGTACCCTTCAGAAAGGGGTATACCCGTTCTGTTACGCCACGCATGAATCAGATCATTAAAAATTCAGTCACCACCACTAGAGTATTATTCAAGTTAAACACACAGTATTCATTATGTGAGGTTACAGACGAACACATTCAGTGAAAAGTCACCATGTTTACTTCATGTGTTCTTATGTCAGCTTTATCTCAAATCAGGTAGTTACCTGCCTCTCAGCCATAAAGGACTCAACAGTATCACCATGTTTATTAAAGTCTTATTTGGTGTTAACGACGAGATCCGTCTTATTAAATCCCAAATATATTCATTATACTTGCTGCCAGAAAAATCAGTACAATTTATTTCTGCCTTACAAGTGCGTGACTTATCAGTCCATAGCTACGAAGAATTTTAGCTACCAGTTATAAATTCACTTCTGAGATTTCTTAAAATTCATGATCAGCAGCTCATCCCAGAGTGCTCAGATATAACTTCAGAAAGTTCTCTAGAAATTCCTTTCTAACCATGAGGCAGAATTTAACATCGAGCTAGTCTCAAAAACAGAACCTGTTTTTCAGAACTCTTGATCACATGGCTTAAACTAAGTTAAAAGAGTTGCAGCAATTGCTGCAAGGGTTACCAGAACGAGGCCTTATTCGCCCTAGCGCACCACCAGGAAGTGTACAGTTTCTTTTGTCTATCAGAAAGAAGGCCGGTAACATGAGAATCATGTATCGATCACCGGAAAACTTTACAAGATCACCATTCATAGTAATGTCATCTCACGTATAGAAGGTTCACTTGAACTGCTACGACGTCAAACATTTTCTAGAACAATTCGCGATCATGCCACCAACAGTGGTGAGAGAAGAACATGATGCTTTCCAAATTGCTGTTGCACATATTATAATCTCTCTAAAAATTTTGATTTTATACTTCTGAGCTCTCTAACGCTCCAGCTAGATTATGAAATTATGAATATTTTTTTTTTTCATGACTCTCAGGCAATATCATCAGTATATTCATTGATCACATTCAGGTCTGCCTAATGCTAGAGAAGAACACGAGACTCATCTTCTCACAATTGTACCGAATCTTTAATAGGAGTTATTTTTATACACAACTTTCCAGATATAAATCTCACTTGAACAAAGTGGCATTTCTGGGCCACCACATTTCAGCAGAAAGAAATTTCAGACAATTCTGCGCAGGTGAAGGCCATCACCTAATGGTCATGACTGACGCCTGTGAGCGAAGTACAATTTTCTAGAACTCAATTGACTACTACCGCAGAAATTGCCGATAGTTCTCACTAAAAATGTTTTATGACTATTCAACCAGATTTCCACCAGAATGTTCCAATATCCCAGACAAAACTTTGATAGAATCCGCATCACACATTAATGCAGCTATGTTCATATCTAGATGCCTGACCTACTGCAGGTTCAAGATAGAACGCAGTCACGTAAGTGAGTTACTACAACCCTTAGAAATTTCTGAACATAAATGAGACGAAATTCCATGAAATTGTTATCAGCTACCACAGGCTCAGAGAAAGTATGATACTATCTAAGTTATCGTCAACCATGTAATCAACCTACGCGTTTCTTTCATCCGAAAGGATCACGCAGTAGCAGATCTGCAGAAAATTTAGAAATTCAGCAGTAAATTGTACGAATTCAAGGCATTCCATCGACCATCATATCAGACAGAATTCATGTTCACGATCAAGTGTATGTTTACGCCCACTTTAAGTTCATGTTTATTTTCATTTTCACAATTATGTCTCATCCGCAGTATGATGCTGTTTCAGTTCATCTTTTATGTTATCTCATAATTTAAGCTCACGTTTGTGTTCATAACATTGTTCACGTTCAAGTTCGTGTGCCATTTCACGATACACGTTTCTTAGTTTATTACCGAATACGGTTACAGAAAGCTTGAGAAGTCAGACTCAAGTTTAACACAACTATTCCATAACCAGGCAGACGTTTCACATCTCAGGCCGTATCGTTTGGCATTCATTCCTCAGTCAGCATACGTTCATGATATGTTCTAGTATCACGTTCACAGTATGATTCACTTATCACATTCATGATATATTCCATGCCAGCGCTCCTCATATAATTATGAACCACGTTCACAATTGTTCACTTAGCATGTTCACAATTGTTCACGTAGTTCGTCCCTATATATTCTCAGCAGCTTGCTCAGAGATATAATTGTTATCTTTTCAGGATAATTGTACGTACCGTTTCATGTATACTACATGCTATAGCTTATTCATTCAGGTTCAGAAAATCCATCTTAAGTTTAGAACCAGAAACTATTCAGCATTATCAGGATAGGGTCATCAAGACCAAGATTTGTTCATTATGTTTAGACCTTTGAAGGAACCGTTTCGAGCGGGAAGCCACTCGAAACGGAGGAGTCCATCCGGACCTCTCATCCTTTTCCTTCAATAGATCCAGTTAAGTTCTTTTAGACATGTTACATTCCATGTTCTTTTCAGCAATGTCACATTCCAAGTTCACTTCAGTCATGTCAAGTCTATACCTATCAGTAGCATTATGTCTTAATTAGAAGACAAATTATCCTTCAGCTTATTTGTCTTTCATTGTACGTGTTCTTTCAGTTCTTATAACTTCATCAGCTTATTACCTGTAATTCGAGGACGAATTTCTCCTTTTTAGAGGGGAAGAATTGTAAAACCCAGTATAGTGTATCCTTAATTCGGGGACGAATTATTTTTTTTTAGAGGGGAAGAATTGTAAAACCCGTATTTAAATAGTTGAAATATTAAATACGCAGTTTTAATTATATAAAACTATGCAATTATTCAGGAAAATAATTATTACGAACGTATATACGTTAAGTACGCATAATTAATACGTTTCGGAAAGACTAAAGACAAATGAGAATATTATCACGGAAGTATGTAAACAATTTATACTTTTTTTTTAAAAAAAAAGGAAAGGAAAACTATATAATATTTGAAAGGGGCGGTTTGTAAAATAAAAATAAAAAAAAGGAATTTGGGCTTAGGCCCATTTTATACAAAAAATAAACACGGGGGTTACCCCCTTTGGTAGCATTCAAACAAAAAAAAAGGGACGAGGGTTAGGGTTTGAGTTGCCGCCACAAAAAAAAAAAAGAGACCAAGAACAAGGAGATCCGGATTTACTCTAATAATCATTCATCATGTATGTTCTCACCAAATCCCTGAACGTATAGGTAATTCTTCCTTTTCTTTTTGTGTTTTGATCTCGAGTTTATGTTCAGCCGAGAATCAGTGGGGCTCAAATGGTTAAACATGAAATATCCAAGCAGGGGTGTCGGGCTCTTGGCGAACTTAGGCAGAACCGAGACCAATTGGTATCGGTGTGTGTGTTTGTGGCCAACCGTGACCCTCCAAGGGCTCGGTTGTGCTTTTGTTAAACAGCCGCAGCCTAGAAAAACCAGTCAGGGGTGTTTGGGATTAACTCGCAGCAAGAGGGTGTTTGGGACTGTGAAAACAGCGGGAACTTTTTCATAAACAGTGGGAATAATAACAAACAGTGGGAACATTTCACTAACAGTGGGAACGAAATGAGCAGCAGGGGGAACTGCTGTCCAAACAGTACCCATGGGAGGGTCTGAGATCTCGGACAGCACTAGGCTGTGAGATCTCGGACAAAGAGGGCAGAAAGAGGGACGTTAGTTGTTGTTTTGTTTGCTTTGCTTTGTCGTGCGACCGAGACGTTAGGAGTCTCGGTAGGCTTAAGTTGACTCAGTTTCGGGGTCACGGAAAATAATAAATACCGGATTTATTTTAATTATGATTAATCATATTTATAAATTAGTGTTAATATATAATTAATTAAGTGGTCTTATTGTAATAATTTAATTAGTAAAGTTTAATTGATTTTAACAATCCTTTTTAACCACTTAAAAATCATGTGCTTCATCACAATTTAACCTTCAAGAAAAACAAATATGAAAATATTTCTAATTGAGAACTTTCTATTATTAGTGGGTTATTTTATATGAAAATATTATAAGTGTTGTACCAAAATTAATAATAGAACAGGAATACGTTAATCAGAAATATTAGGACGTTCAAACTTATCAGTTATATGTTAACAGTATTACAAGAATAAATAAATTAACTAAGTACGATTGAGATAAATAAAATAAGCGAATATCAGTTAACTTATTCGCGTCATTTACTCATGTAGCTCGGGTGATGTCAGAGTAGACTTTTGTCAGTTGATCTCAGTCGGTTACTAGACACGAGGTACGGATTTCCGTCCTTTCAGTAAGGACTTCCTTTCTATGCATGATTAGGATTCCCCGTCTTCAGCCAAATGTTTTCCCCAGTATATGTTTAAACTTATCAGTAATCATGTTAAGAATTAAATAAATTGCCTGAGCATTATATACAAGCATGATTAGTTTATGTACTAGTTACGGAGGTACCGTAACCACGACACTAGAGGCACCGGTGTCGTGACTCACATGCAGGAGAGTGATATCCTGCATCGTCCCACTCAGCTCAACTTGGCCATTTTATCAGTATTATTAGTGGGGCGTATGGATGCATCCTAGGCTACAGTTTACAGTTTAGCAGGTGAATGTGGTGTGTGCTCTACATCCTTCACATTGGAGCTGATCCCTCCACCCAGCACAGTTATTTAGAGGTCACCCCTCTACAGCATGACGAGGTCACCCCTCCAGTTATTCATGCAACGTTGTTACAGCACATGACCTATATAAGATCTGGCAATTAAATTACAGTAAATGCATGTTTTCAGATTTAACAGATAACAGTTTAGCTCTATTATTTATAAATCAGGCTTTACAGATTATACACAGATTTCCGCTGCAACTTTACTTATCAGTCTTACAGCTCCAGTATTTTATCATCTGTTTCATTTTAGTAATTCCCTATCATGCTTTATATCCGTTCACTGAGTGTTATGCTCAGCCGTAGTTCCTTTCATGTTCTAACGGCAGGTACACCAGGACGCTTTTAGGATTCTGAGAGCATGTGCATTTGGATGGAAGCTATCCAGACTTCTTACTTTATGCATTTCTTACATTATTCTGCTTTTTTGGACATTGTTTAGTCCTTTCCTTCAGTATTTTACTTTTCATGTTTTGGGCTTATGTTTGGATTACCGATGTTTGATTCTGGTATTCCTTTACGGTCAGTTAATGTTTTAGGACATTTACCTTATGCTTTGATGACACGCCATAAATACACGTAACGGTCCACTTATCCAAGTGGGGTGTTACATAACAAGTGTTGCCAATTCCGGATATATTCCGTCCGTAAGATAGTATCCCCATGGATAGTGTACACCGTTAGCCTCAAACTCCACCTCAGGTGCTCGTCTGGTTTTCAAATCATTAAATAAAGGGGACTGATATAAAACGTTGATGTCGTTGTTCGACCCAGAAACACCAAAAAATGCATGCCATATCCACAAGTCCTGCGACGAAACAGCTTCAAGTAAAATGAATGGATTCGGTCCATGATCTCGTCTAACATATTGGCCTTTAAAGGCAACTGGACAACCGAACCACTCCCAGTCTGTACAATCAAGACTTCCTATCATCCCTGGAAACCCGTGCTTTGCTTCATGATGCGCATAGAGTTTCTGAACATCAGTATACGTGGGTTTTCTCAAATACTCAGGCCCAAATATTTCCATAACAGCACTACAGGAATGATCAAGTGATTCTCAAGAAGTTCTTACGCTCATTTGCAAATACTCATCTAGAAAACCAGGAACGACGTCGTACGCCAATTGACGAATCGCCGATGTGCACTTTAACAACGGCGAAATACCTTCTTTTCCGGTACAATCAACATTATTACGAAAGTATGCAGAATGGTGAGTCACTTCACTAACTATCCAGTTGAAAAGGGGGCGACCCATTCGAAAAACATTTTTGAACTCTTTCGCATCGTATCTTGGGTTCGCCGAAAAAAAAAGACGCAACTAACCGATTATGAGCACCTATTCCGTCTTGAGTTATGACGTTTTTGGGTACTCGATTAGCAATACGTCGTCTTTTAATAAACTGCAACGCTTTTTTAATCAAAGCCCACTTGCGTTTCGTTGCGACTACCGGATTTTCAGTGGCAAAAAATAACTCGTATTCGTCGATATTTTCCATTTTTTGTGATTTGTGGAGAATGTGTGAAATGTGTATGGAATTTGAATGTGTGTTTGAAAAATAAGAGTTTTTGTTGGGTATTTATAAGTAAAAAGGGGTATTTGAAAAAGTTTTTTTTTTATTTAAAAATAACGGTAAAATTAATGTGGGGCCCATTTTATGTATAACTCACCCCGGTGAGTTTGGCATGTCTTTTTGGTTTGGAAAAGGTGACTCGCGTGCGGGTTGTAAGGGGGGGGGGGATGGGGGGCAGCGCGTGGCTTTGCCATGCTGCTCGTGGGATTCACCCCACTCCCACCAGCCTAACAATCATTTGTTTTCAAGTAATAAGTTTGGAAATAAATAATTAGCATTTTATTATTCTGAATGTTTGAAATGGAAAATGTTACTTTAACGAAGGATCAATGATATATTAATTTTTAACTGCGTACAATATTAGAGAAAATTATCAAAAGAGTTCGGACATTAAAGGTGTTTTCATTTTTAGGTTAAAAAATTTATTTGAGGTAACATACTCAAAGGCGACTAGGCAATTAAGCGACTTAAACAGATTTTAGCGAGTTATAGGGTTAAAACACCCTGGACCACTTACATATTAAAAAAGTTGTGAACACGTATTGTGATACAAAAGTTGTGTCCACTTACATATAGTATTGGAGTACTTTTTTCTCTTTCTACACCCTCTCTCATCATCACTCATATATCAATCAACTCATCTATCCTCTTAATTACACACAACTCACAAAAGCAACACCGTCGGAAAGCAACTAACCAACCCTTGTCGACCTTCTCGTCTAATCTGAACTACCGTCACCTAAACATTCAACCTGAATCACTACCGCCGCTATCGTCTACGACTGAACCACCGACTAATGGATCGAATGGTTTCCTGTCAGGACAAACACTTGCATTGTGCGTGTGCCTCGGAAAACCATTATGGCCAACGCCCACCGGTCAACCCCGCCAATCAATTCCACCCAATCAGATTTGAAGGACAATCGACAAAAAAGAGTGTACATCCAGCGATCTGGATGTTTGAAATATCACGTCATGAGGCGATCATAGATCTCAACTCACAATTCTTAGGACGATCTAAGATTCTCCAACCGATGTCTTCCGCATTGCCCGTTGCCGGAAAACGTCTTAAATTGTCTGACTATGGCTGACGTGGGCGGTGGTGTAACCACTTGATCTTTTTTAATAGAAATAAAAATATGCCTAAACATTAATAGTTTAATACAGTACTCTGTATCAAGAACAGAAAAAACAAAAGCACAAGTTAAAAAAAATGTCGCAGTCAACGGTGTCTATATCCAAAGTCGTGGGTGTTCAAGCCCACAAACCCATTTTAGCATGTGTTTTTTCTATTAAGGGTAAAAGTTATATATTACCCACGTACTATTTGTTTTGTCCATGATTTACCAACGGACTCAACAAAATAAAGTATACACTAACAATCTTTCAAATTCTGATTCAAATTACCCAATTATATTACTTGATACCGTGGAAGACATCCGGTTTTAGGGGTGAATCTGAAACACCTAAACAAGTTTAAGGTTAATCATGTATTTTGTTGAGTCTGTTGGTTAATCATGGACAAAACAAATAGTACGTGAGTAATATATAGCTTTTACCCTTCTATTAATTAAGTATAAAGTTTTCTTAAATCACCCGGTTGAAATAATGACGATCATTGTACATCTCATCAAAAAGTGATGCATGATATATCCTTTTTATGATCATTCTTTTAACTAGATGACTTAAGAAAACTTTGTAGTTAATTAATCAAGAAGTGAATATGTTTATTTACTTTTTAAAAATTGCCAAATCACTTGAGCATATTTTATAATGTGTCTTTTTTCTATTAATTAAGTACCAAGTGACTTGAGCATATTTTCTCATGTGTCTTTTTTTTATTAGAGCAGTTATCTCATTTGACCATGATTAAAGCAGTTATCTCATTTGACCATGATTAAAACAGTTATCTCATTTGGAAGAATGATGATCATGTACATCCCATCAATAGTAATGTTCTCAATGACAAGCATTTCAAACAAGTTACCCGTTGGATTCTTTAACTTCTTGCCAGTTGTCTTGGGTTCAGTCTCAGACAGTTAAGCTCGAATGGTAAGCTTGAGCTTCTTTGTAGTTTTAGTGACCTGGGTAAACTTGGCTTGTATGTTCTTCCTGAGCTGAGATGGTTCTGGTTCAGACTTCTTTGAGGCTAGAGCAAGGAGTTCCAACCATTATATGAATTCCAAAGAATTCAGCTTGAAGTCAATGTCAACTTTGAAGATTGTTGGCTTATTACTATTGTAGATAATCATGTTCATCCTCTTGTTATTATCTGTAAAGCAAGTATACTTTGTGATAGGTTCAGAGCTCAATATGTTGTTAATACAACTAAAGAACTCCTCCTTAAGCTTCTTCCTTTTGACTTTAATTTCATTCAGCTTGAGCTTTTGATGCTTCTCATTTAAATGCATATTTCTTATATCCTTCTTGGTTTGTTCCTTGGCAACCTTTAAATAAGCAAGTCCATTTTGCTCCTTTAATTGAAGCTTGACTTCCACATTATTCATTATCTTTTCACCAACACTCATGAACTGCTTAAGTTTAGGGATATTGGGTGTTAGACCTCCTTCATCCATGAGAGGCATGATCCTTTTGATTTGATCATCATCATTGGTTATCTTTTTGTGTTGTCACTGATGTTTGTATGAGGAGGAGAGGAGAAAACTTGGAGTCTTCAACTTTGAACAAGTTTTTTGAAAACTAGGAGATGTTGGACTATACTGGTGGTCTGACGGATCTCAAAGGAATAGGCGTTGGAATGTTCTTCTTAAAGCACATTTTGTGCTTCTTCTATAGTGGTTCAAATATGACATGTTCATCAACCTTGACTACATATATTGCCTTTGTTTCATTAGAATCACTTGCCTTTGACTCCCCTTGAGTTTCAGCACCAATCTCACGGGTGGGTATTTCAATTGTTGGTTCAAGGCCATTCTTTGTTAGCTCACCCTAAGTTTCATCACCATACTCATAAGGGAGTATTTCAACATTTGTTAACTCAATCATGGGTGGTGGTTGATTATGTGACTGTTCCCCTTTATTTTTAGATGGAATGTCAATTTTCTCCCTTTCAAGTCCAGCCTCAACAAGAGCTAGACTTAAATCAATTAGTTGAACAACTCTGGTGACTAGGTCTACTAATTCAGTTAAGTCCTTTGAGGTTTTACAAACCATAGTGGAGAGCTGACCAATGGGTCCAAAATCAGGAAACTTACAATGTAGGATTCTCTCAAGGTATTCTAAAACTTTCATGTTGCGACCCATGGAAACCTTGAACTGATCAACAACTTGGAAATTTTAGCCTTTATTGATCTTCTTGTTGTTTGCTTGAAGGCTTTTTCTAGTATAACAAATCTCTGACACTCCACCTTGTTCCATTCTTCAAACTTGTTGTTTACAAACTTCAAGGCCTGATTTAGCTCACCATGAATGATGTCTTGAACAGAATCATCAACAACGGATTTGCCTGATATGGAAAGCTTAGATATGTTTTCTTTTACTGCTTGAGTTATCATCTGAGTCGTTTGTTGAGTAAGGTAAGTTGATAATGTTAGGATGTGAGTAAGTCATATATAGTATTTGATACGGTCGAGAGTACGTGGGCCTAAGAGGTCACACACAGAGACATCGAGATCATCTTTTATTAAAGATATATAATAAGTGTGAAAACACTTATCATTTTACCGCTTATTTCCAATAATAACATGACCAAAACGTGTATTTTATGTCGTAAAAGTCGGAATTATGCGTGGTTTGTGTTTTTATTGTGTTTCAGGATAAAAATATGAAAAAAGGAGAAAACACGGGCTATCACGGGCTTTTATCGAAGAAAACGAGAAAAGACGAAGTCAAAAGATCAAGAGTGCAAAAAGAACGGAAGTCCAAGGTCTATTCTGAAGATTTATCGAAGAAAAAGTCTAAAGACGGAAGTTTAATAAAGTCGAAGAACCAAGTTTAGTTAAAGAAGAAAATTATAAGACGAGTTCAATTTATATCGACAAATCCCGAGACGACGTCGAGAAAGACAAAGAATTTAAATCGAGTCGAGACGTGAAGGAAGAAAGAAGGAAGCATCAACACTTAACCTCCCCACCTCCTATATATACCCTCCTAATGTGTCAGTGTTAGTTAGTTAGTTAGTTAGTTAGTTAGTTAATTTTTCTAGTTTTAATTTTAAGTGTGTTTATTTTTTCTCTCTAGTCTTTTTTCAAGCTTATCAAACATTTATCTTAATCTTGTAATCTATGATCTTAATCTTCAATATAATCAAGTTTATTTCATAATTCTCATTCTACCTTTCCTAATAATCTATAATTTTGCTTAATTAATTATGTAGTTGTTTTAATTTTATTGAGGATATGATTGTTTGATTTATTTGATTGTGCTTATTGAGTTGGTGTGTTTAGAGTTTGAGATTAAGGTGCTTATTTGCTTAATTTTTATGTTTATTAGTTTTAAAAAGTAAGTTGATTTTGGTAGCTTAATATTTTTATAAAAAGTTGATTTTTAAATTTTGCTTATTTAGTGTTCTTAAAAGTTTTTAAATTGTGGCTTATTAGTTTTTCTTAAAAATATTTTTGGTTAAAGTTTTGGTAAAGTGCTTATTGGTTTTTGGCTTATTTTTAGTTTTGCTTGTACTTGTTCTTATTCGGGTTTTTCCAAAACCCTCATTCCGGATAAGAGGCATAAACCCTTTTATTTAGGATAAGCCTTCGTAATCATCAATTCCGGATAACAACCAAAAAAAAACTCTATTCCGAATTAGCATTTGAAAAACATTCCGGATAGCACCCCAAAACCCATTTCCGGATAAGCCTTCAAACTACATTTTCCGGATAAGCATCACAAACACCAATTCCGGATAATCTCCATTTCCCTAATTCCGGATAAGCTTCAAAGGTATCAATTCCGGATAAGCCTTGGAAATATATATTCCGGATAAGTTGCTCATTTCGGATTCCGGATAAGGTTTCTTAATTGATCCCGGATAATCACTCGAACATCAATTCCGGATAAGCTCCCGAAATACGGATTTCGGATAACAAGTTATTTACACATTCCGGATAAGCATAAGTTCTACATTCCGGATAAGAGATCAAACTCCAATTCCGGATAAGCTATTTGTGTTAGTTCTAGTTTCATCTTCAAGTGTTATTTTTTCTCGCCAATTAAGGTCAGATTACTTTACTTTATTTTTATCTTGACATTCAATTATTTTAGTGTTTATCTCACAAGTAGAAATAGATAATCCCAAGCTCCCCCTTTTAGTTACCAAGACCAATAATTCCACCCTAAACCGTAATCAATTCGGATTGAATCGAGTACGGACAACACTTTCTTGAGCACACAAAAGTCAACTATCAAATGACGCCGCTGCCGGCTCTTTTCGTAAAGATTAACGATTTTTAGTGTGAAAAATTATATTTTAGGATCCGTTCTTTTGGGAACGTTATTTTCAAGCTCAAAATTTTTCAAAAATCCTAAAAAAAATATAAAATTTTCAAAAAATCCAAAAATAATAAAAAAGATTAAAAAAACCAAAAATATTGTATTTCATTTTAGTGTATGCGTACTTGATCTACGTCTTATCCTGAGCCCGAGACTCTTAGAGACATAGATATGGTCGTTTTGCATAACAATAATAACAACCCACCTCACCCCAATTTGAATAACAATAACAACAACAACAATGTTCCCCCACCCGACCTACGAACAATGGAGGAGCTTTGTCAACCAACCATGAACGAACGCGGAGGACCGATTGCGCTGATGCAAATCACGGCTCCTGAATTTTTGTTGAAGCATCACATGATCCAGCAAGTTCAAAATGCTTGTCCTTTTCGCGGATTACCGGATGATGATGCCAACAAACATCTCGACAAGTTCATTACCGTCACCCAAAGCATGAAACTTCCTGGTGTTACTATGGATTTCCTTCGCCTACATCTCTTCCCACACACTTTATCCCACCATGCCGAGAAATGGTTTGACCGTCTCCCTAAAAATTCTATTCATACATTGGATGAGATGACTCAACGCTTTTTGTCGCGCTTCTTTCCACCTTCCATGGTCACTAGCCTTCGGAACCAAATTAGTGGATTCACTCAAGAAAATGATGAATCACTTTTTGATGCTTGGGAACGCTACAATGTTTTGATCGACCGTTTTCCAAATCATAACATGCTCCCCGTCACTCTCATTGATACTTTCTACAACGGTCTCACTTTTCGTGATCGTGATACGATTAATGCCGCCGCCGGTGGTACTTTTATGAAAAGGAGACCGGAGGAGTGTAGATAGTTAATTGAAAACATGACTACTCACCACAAGAATTGGGATTCATCCGCATCCTCAAGATCAAACCCGAGAGTCAATGTTTCTTCTACTTCTTCCAACCCTGATATGACCGAAATTACCCGCGCAATGGTCGAAATGAGCAAAAATATGCAACTTTTGGTTACTAACCCAAATCAGCAAGCTAAAGCTGTTGCTATTTCTTGTGAAATGTGCGGTGGTCCTCATTCTTACAATGATTGCCCCTCTACCCAAAGCAATCTTTGTGAAAACGTTAACGCGGCATACGGTAACTATTCCACGGGAGCTATCAGGCTCGCCCTCAAGGAGACCGTAACTTGCTAAGTTATCGTTCCAACAACTTTCTATCTCCACCCGGTTTTCCTCCTCAAAACCAAAACCAAAACAATTTCAATCGCAACAATCATAGCCAACCTCGAGATATCAATCAATATCAATCCCAAAGAAACCCATATCCACCTTAAGGAAATAATCAAGCTTACCAAGCCCCACCTCTCAATCAACCCACGGCATTGAACCAAGACCTCGAAACTTACATGAGGACCAATAGAGAGATGGTGACGAATCTTCAAAGCCAATTCATTAACTTGAAGGGTGACATGGCGAAACAAGGGAACGATATTCGAGCCGAGCTAAGGAATGACATGGCAAAACAAGGGAATGATCTTTGAGCCGATATGAGAAACTCTATGAGCAGTTAGACGAATGACTTAAGGGATATGATGGCTAGTTTTTTCCCAAGTAATCAAGCCTCTGGTTCGGGTTCTCTTATGAGTAACACCGTTGCTAACCCACGAGGGGAGATGAAAGCAATCACCACTCGAAGTGGAAAAGGTTATAAGGAACCCGAGATTCCTACACCTACTCCCATGATTGTGATTAAGGAAAAAGAACAACTTTCCCCAACTCCTTTACCTTCCAACCCCACTCCTCCACCACCTAAGGATGTGAGTGAGAATTCCATTCCAAAGCCTTCATCTCAACCCAATATACCTTATCCTTCAAGGTTGAGGAAAGAGAAGCTGAAGAACAAGGATGATATTCACGTTTCTAACTTTCTTAAAATGTTTAAACAACTGAATTTCAACATCTCCTTTGTCGAGGCTCTCGCTCACATGCCGAAATATGCTAAAATGTTTAAAGATCTTCTCAGTGATAAGGAGAAACTCCTTGATATCGCTCAGACCCAACTTAATAAGAATTGCTCCGCAGTGCTCTTAAGGAAATTACCAACCAAACTTGGTGATCCGGGTCGTTTCCTCATTCCTTGCAACTTCCCCGGGGTAGAGAACTGTGTGGCCTTAGCAGATCTAGGTGCTAGTATAAACTTAATGCCATTAAGTGTTTGGAAACAATTATCTCTACTCGAGCTAGTCCCTACACGAATGACCTTGGAATTAGCTAACCGTACGGTTGCTTATCCGGTAGGGATAGCCGAAGATGTCTTCGTCGGTGTCGATAAATTCACCTTTCCAACGGATTTTGTTGTCGTTGACTATGAGATGGACCCCCGTGTTCCATTAATCGTTGGACGTCCATTCTTGAGGACCGGTCGCACTCTCATTGATGTAGCCGCGGGCGAATTAATCATGAGAGTTGGTGACGATAAAATCGTCTTCAACATGGGTCAACTTTCTAAGCAACCTTATAAAAACGAGAGCGTTAGTTTCATTGACGTTCTTGATAAGGCTTGTGAAGAGCATTGCAAAGATGCTTGTAAAAGTGGTTCTTCTTCTCTACCTATTGTTGAGACCGTTGCCTCTATTGCTCCATCACTAACTCCATTTGGAGAAAGTGATTTCCTTTTGAAAGAATTTGAAGCAACTTTGGGAGATGTGGACTTACAATATGACGATTCTCCCACCGATTGGGAAGAAGACATTCGTACCATTGAGAAACTTCTTAATGAGGACCATATTTCTCCACCGTCTCCTAAGGAAATCTCTATCAATGATCCGAATTTGACTATGCCTTCCATCGAAAATCCTTCGGATTTAGAGCTTAAGGATTTACCGTCTCATCTCGAATACGTGTTCCTTGAAGACAATAAGAAGTTACCCGTCATCATCGCAAAGGACTTGAAAGAGGATGAAAAGTCTCTACTTATCAACGTGCTGAAGAATCATAAGAAGGCAATTGCTTGGAAAATTTTCGATATCCGCGGAATTGATCCGAAGTTTTGTACTCATAAAATTCTCATGGAGGATGACTTTAAACCTGCAATCCAAATCCAAAGAAGGGTTAATCCTAAAATTCATGACGTCATCAAGAAAGAGGTTATCAAACTTCTAGATGCCGGAATGATTTACCCTATTTCAGATTCGCCATGGGTTAGTCCCGTCCATTGTGTGCCTAAGAAAGGCAACCGTTGTTCCCAATGAAAACAACGAGTTGATTCCTACTCGACTTGTCACGGGTTGGCGAGTTTTCATAGACTATCGCAAGCTCAATGATGCCACCCGCAAGGATCATTTCCCTCTTCCTTTCATGGATCAAATGCTCGAGCGTTTAGCGGGTGATGACTACTATTGCTTCTTAGATGATTTTTCTGGATATTTTCAAATCCCTATCGATCCAAAAGACCAAGAGAAAACCACATTCACTTGTTCTTATGTAGAGATGGCAACGGGGTCGGGTATGCGGGGAATGATTGATACCATCCCCATCCCCAAAGTTTAATAGCTATTACCGTCCCCGTCCCCATCCCCGTCGGAGGTTATACTTATATCCCCATCCCCGTCCTCGATGGGGAACGGGGATCCCCAATGGGGAATCAGGGATTTTCCTCATTACACAATCGACATTTGTAATATATTTCAAAGTGTTCAACCAATCAAACAAAATTCATTCATTAAAGTAAAATCAAGTATCCCACAGAAAACATAATAAAAATTGATACAAAAACAGAAGTACGAACATAATTGAAAACAAAAACAACTCATGACTACTCCAACATGCCAAAGGGTAAGCAACCAATAACGTGAACACAGGCTACTGTCTTCAACAGGTTAAGTATCCAGCATGATTTATTGACACTCATGAGTCCAGATTATTATTACCAACATGAACTGAAACAAAAGTTCTGCATAAAAAAAAGATGATAATGTTAGTTCAAACACTGTTTAAAATCTATAAACTGAAGTGCATAATTTAGCAAAATCATAAATAACAAGTATGCAATCAGATATAAAACTATAGTATAAAAATTAGCAATGCAGGTATTATAAAAAGTTCAGCTCATAATTAGTGCAAAACATTAAAAGTAATGTCTGAAATTTCATACCATTTTTGAATCCTGGAATGATTTATGAGCCTAGCATGATAACAGAAAACAGTGACGATCAGTTCCATTGTATAAAAGATCAAATCATTTAACAAAAGTAAGTATGTATTTACCTTCATTATCTGTATCATAATCATCAAAGATGCTTGCATGGTTATCTGAAGTAAATGGTTTACCTTCATCTTAAATAAACAAAAGAAATGCATTGAATTATATATAAACCTGATCAAATACTTCACATTTGAATATAGATGCTTACCATTATTGACGATTTCCCACAACCAGCTTTGTGCACACATTAAAGCTTCTATTGTATTGGGATGAAGTCGGCTTCGATGTGGACTGATCAATCTCCCACTAGCACTAAATGCAGATTCGGATGCGATAATAGAAACAGGGATAGCCAATAGATCCCTAGCAATGGCTTGTAAAACAGGATACTTTGCTGCTCTAAGCTTCCACCATAACAATATATCAAAGTCTTGAGATCGCGGTTCGAGACCTTCATCTAGATACAACTCAAACTCCATTTTCATAGCAGATTGAGGAACATTATTCTTACTCAAAAGATGTTTTTCCCAAGCAGACAAATTCTCATCAACCTCCATTGAGCTTGTAGAACTTGACCCTATATTTTCTTGAACCCCATATGCACCTTGTGAAGTCTTTAATTGGTATTCATTAACCAACTCTTTACACAAATCTTCAATTCTCAAAATTCTAGCCTCACTCTCTCCTGGATATATAAGTTCCAAGTAGAACTTAATCATTTCCATCTTATTCCTTGGATCAAAAATAGCAGCAACGCCCATCAACTCATGAATGTCACACCAATAGTCATTAAACTTTTCAACCATTTGTGATGTCATATTGCTAACAATCATGTTAGGAGATAAAAGCCACTCAGATAATTTCAGCCTAATCTCGCTAATTTTAGTAAAGTACAAATTAGCTGTTGGGTACCTTGTTCCAGAAAATATGGCAGTCACCTCATAAACTACTTCAAGCTTATCACATATCACACGCACATTCTCCCATTCCAATGGACTAGGCAAGGTCTTATATTGAGAATCGCGTTGTTTTAAACGAGAAAAGACATCTTTGTACATCAAAGCAGTTTTTAGCATCAAATAAGTAGCATTCCATCTGGTTTGGCAATCTAAACCTAATCGCTTGGAAAATGTTACTTTTAGTTGCCTACAAGTCTCTTCGAACTTTTCAATTCTCTTAGCAGTTGTTGTCCAATAAGAGACACTTTCGCGTATGTTTTCTATTGCAACCTTAATTACATTCATCCCAATTTTCACAACCAAATTCAAAATATGTGCACTACACCGCATGTGAATATGAGAGCCCTCGTGAATTAACTTATTTAACTGTAACTTATCTTTAATCTTACCGATTAATGAATCATTTGTTGTGTAGTTATCAACAGTGATCGTGGATAATTTCGTATCCACATTCCATTCCATGAGCGCATCCATCAACACGTTTGTAAGAACCTCACTTGTATGAGGGCATGGTACATAAAGAAACCTGGATCAAGCCACAAATAACTATCACTGTAATGACTTGTTAAAAAAAGCTTAACATTATATAAAATAGAGTTATAAAATGACAATCAATACCTTAAGATTTTACTGCGTAGTATCCAATCATTATCAATGAAGTGACCAGTGATAGCCATAAACCCCTTCTTTTGGTTAGTAGAAGTCCACATATCAGTTGTAATGGCTACCCTACTTTGGTTCCTCTCGATATCTTTTATAACCTGATTTTTTTGCTCATCATATAGCTTGAAAATGTCGCTTTTCAATGTGTTGCGAGAAGGACATTTAAAGAGTGGTTGGATGGTTTTTGTGAACCTCTTAAAGCCAATGTGACCAACCATTGAAAGCGGGTACTCATGTAGAATAACCATCTTGGCAAGTGCATTCCGACCATCCTTTTCATTATACACATAATTAGTCAAGCCTGACTTTGAGTTGGCTGCCAAAATCCGTTGACGAATATCTGGCTGATTCCTAGCTTTACACACCCCCATATGATCTTTCAAGTGTGTGGTACCATTCTTTGGATCACCTCCGAGCAACTTTTTGCAATAGTTACACTTTGCCTTTATTTGTCCATTCACTATCATTCACTCAAAGTGTTCCCAAACCGGACTTCTTTGCCTCTTATTTGATGGCTTTTTAGCAGCAACTGTTTCTTCAACAGTATCAGTAGTTGTCTGATTATCTTCTGGTAAGTTTGGGGAAATGTCTGGTATTTCTGGTACTTGAGTGGAACTCTCTTCTGATAAATATAAGTATGAATTAGATATCAATACAGCATTACAATTAACAATATCAACAAGAATGCAACATCAACAAATAATAAATTAATAACAAAATATAACAATTGCTTAAGCTTTTTATTACCTTGATGAAATCTAAATATCTAATATACTAATACCCCATCAACAAACATCAATACATCATCACAACGTCTAAGATTCTTTTCTAAAATGATTATATATTGTATGAAGTTAAATTCATTAACTACGAATAGCAATAATATTCAAAAATTAAAAAAATAATACATGCATTTAGAATGATGAATGATGAATTGATGACTGATCAGTTTATTCAGTATTTACCTTGATAACCCATGACCATGGTTCAATGAATCAATGATGCATAAATGGTGTAGACTATGAATGAAAGATGTAGAAATTGAGACGGTTGGGGTACAATTTATATGCAGATTGGGGATCATTGTTTAGGAATAATAAAGATCTATTTAATTTTAGGAGATAAACAATTAATTGATTGATGATATGAATCGGTGAGCCATAGACAATTAATTGATTGATGACTGATGAGTTTCTGAGTTATTTTGAAACAGGATGTGAAGTGGTTTTTTTTGGAAAACGAAGGTAAGTGTTAGGTAGGTGTAGATTAGTGATTGATTGATAATTTGATACTATATATTTGTATTTAATTATTTATACGGAAAACATATTCGGGGCCGGGTTCGGGGCCGGGTTTTGGGGATCCGAGTGTATTACCATACCCGCCTCCATACCCGCTTTTTACTATCGGGGATTCCCCGCCTCCATCCCCATACCCGGTCAACTCGGATATTCCCCGGTCAAACCGGGGTCGGGTATCGGATTCTCCGTCGGGTTCGGGTTTTTTTGCTATCTCTATTCTTATGGAACATTTGCTTACAAAAGAATGCCTTTGGGCTTATGCAATGCTCCTGGGACTTTCCAAAGGTGTATGATGGCTATCTTCTATGACATGGTTGAAGAAACTATGGAAATGGAAGATTTCTCGGTCTATGGTAATTCTTTCTCTACTTTCCTTGCCAATTTAGAACGTATGCTCAAACGGTGTGAAGACACTCATCTTGTTCTTAATTGGGAAAAATGCCATTTCATGGTAAAAGAAGGCATTGTTCTTGGTCATAAAATCTCCAAAGCCGGTCTTGAAGTCGACCGTGCTAAAGTTGAAGTGATTGCTAAATTACCTCCACCTTCAACCGTGAAGGGTGTGAGAAGTTTTCTTGGTCATGCGGGCTTCTATCGTCGATTCATTCAAGATTTTTCTAAGATCGCTCGCCCGATGATCCGCCTCTTGGAAAAAGATACTACTTTTATCTTTTCTAAAGAGTGTATTGAATCTTTCAATTTTCTTAAGGATAAATTAACTAAGGCACCGGTCTTGGTTACCCCTAATTGGGAGTTTCCTTTTGAATTGATGTGTGATGCTAGCAACTTTGCTATTGGAGCGGTTTTAGGTCAACGTGTGAACAAACACTTCCAACCAATCCATTTGGTTAAAGTTTTGGTAAAGTGCTTATTGGTTTTTGGCTTATTTTTAGTTTTGCTTGTACTTGTTCTTATTCGGGTTTTTCCAAAACCCTCATTCCGGATAAGAGGCATAAACCCTTTTATTTAGGATAAGCCTTCGTAATCATCAATTCCGGATAACAACCAAAAAAAAAACTCTATTCCGAATTAGCATTTGAAAAACATTCCGGATAGCACCCCAAAACCCATTTCCGGATAAGCCTTCAAACTACATTTTCCGGATAAGCATCACAAACACCAATTCCGGATAATCTCCATTTCCCTAATTCCGGATAAGCTTCAAAGGTATCAATTCTGGATAAGCCTTGGAAATATATATTCCGAATAAGTTGCTCATTTCGGATTCCGGATAAGGTTTCTTAATTGATCCCGGATAATCACTCGAACATCAATTCCGGATAAGCTCCCGAAATACGGATTTCGGATAACAAGTTATTTACACATTCCGGATAAGCATAAGTTCTACATTCCGGATAAGAGATCAAACTCCAATTCCGGATAAGCTATTTGTGTTAGTTCTAGTTTCATCTTCAAGTGTTATTTTTTCTCGCCAATTAAGGTCAGATTACTTTACTTTATTTTTATCTTGACATTCAATTATTTTAGTGTTTATCTCACAAGTAGAAATAGATAATCCCAAGCTCCCCCTTTTAGTTACCAAGACCAATAATTCCACCCTAAACCGTAATCAATTCGGATTGAATCGAGTACGGACAACACTTTCTTGAGCACACAAAAGTCAACTATCAAATGACGCCGCTGCCGGCTCTTTTCGTAAAGATTAACGATTTTTAGTGTGAAAAATTATATTTTAGGATCCGTTCTTTTGGGAACGTTATTTTCAAGCTCAAAATTTTTCAAAAATCCTAAAAAAAATATAAAATTTTCAAAAAATCCAAAAATAATAAAAAAGATTAAAAAAACCAAAAATATTGTATTTCATTTTAGTGTATGCGTACTTGATCTACGTCTTATCCTGAGCCCGAGACTCTTAGAGACATAGATATGGTCGTTTTGCATAACAATAATAACAACCCACCTCACCCCAATTTGAATAACAATAACAACAACAACAATGTTCCCCCACCCGACCTACGAACAATGGAGGAGCTTTGTCAACCAACCATGAACGAACGCGGAGGACCGATTGCGCTGATGCAAATCACGGCTCCTGAATTTTTGTTGAAGCATCACATGATCCAGCAAGTTCAAAATGCTTGTCCTTTTCGCGGATTACCGGATGATGATGCCAACAAACATCTCGACAAGTTCATTACCGTCACCCAAAGCATGAAACTTCCTGGTGTTACTATGGATTTCCTTCGCCTACATCTCTTCCCACACACTTTATCCCACCATGCCGAGAAATGGTTTGACCGTCTCCCTAAAAATTCTATTCATACATTGGATGAGATGACTCAACGCTTTTTGTCGCGCTTCTTTCCACCTTCCATGGTCACTAGCCTTCGGAACCAAATTAGTGGATTCACTCAAGAAAATGATGAATCACTTTTTGATGCTTGGGAACGCTACAATGTTTTGATCGACCGTTTTCTAAATCATAACATGCTCCCCGTCACTCTCATTGATACTTTCTACAACGGTCTCACTTTTCGTGATCGTGATACGATTAATGCCGCCGCCGGTGGTACTTTTATGAAAAGGAGACCGGAGGAGTGTAGATAGTTAATTGAAAACATGACTACTCACCACAAGAATTGGGATTCATCCGCATCCTCAAGATCAAACCCGAGAGTCAATGTTTCTTCTACTTCTTCCAACCCTGATATGACCGAAATTACCCGCGCAATGGTCGAAATGAGCAAAAATATGCAACTTTTGGTTACTAACCCAAATCAACAAGCTAAAGCTGTTGCTATTTCTTGTGAAATGTGCGGTGGTCCTCATTCTTACAATGATTGCCCCTCTACCCAAAGCAATCTTTGTGAAAACGTTAACGCGGCATACGGTAACTATTCCACGGGAGCTATCAGGCTCGCCCTCAAGGAGACCGTAACTTGCTAAGTTATCGTTCCAACAACTTTCTATCTCCACCCGGTTTTCCTCCTCAAAACCAAAACCAAAACAATTTCAATCGCAACAATCATAGCCAACCTCGAGATATCAATCAATATCAATCCCAAAGAAACCCATATCCACCTTAAGGAAATAATCAAGCTTACCAAGCCCCACCTCTCAATCAACCCACGGCATTGAACCAAGACCTCGAAACTTACATGAGGACCAATAGAGAGATGGTGACGAATCTTCAAAGCCAATTCATTAACTTGAAGGGTGACATGGCGAAACAAGGGAACGATATTCGAGCCGAGCTAAGGAATGACATGGCAAAACAAGGGAATGATCTTTGAGCCGATATGAGAAACTCTATGAGCAGTTAGACGAATGACTTAAGGGATATGATGGCTAGTTTTTTCCCAAGTAATCAAGCCTCTGGTTCGGGTTCTCTTATGAGTAACACCGTTGCTAACCCACGAGGGGAGATGAAAGCAATCACCACTCGAAGTGGAAAAGGTTATAAGGAACCCGAGATTCCTACACCTACTCCCATGATTGTGATTAAGGAAAAAGAACAACTTTCCCCAACTCCTTTACCTTCCAACCCCACTCCTCCACCACCTAAGGATGTGAGTGAGAATTCCATTCCAAAGCCTTCATCTCAACCCAATATACCTTATCCTTCAAGGTTGAGGAAAGAGAAGCTGAAGAACAAGGATGATATTCACGTTTCTAACTTTCTTAAAATGTTTAAACAACTGAATTTCAACATCTCCTTTGTCGAGGCTCTCGCTCACATGCCGAAATATGCTAAAATGTTTAAAGATCTTCTCAGTGATAAGGAGAAACTCCTTGATATCGCTCAGACCCAACTTAATAAGAATTGCTCCGCAGTGCTCTTAAGGAAATTACCAACCAAACTTGGTGATCCGGGTCGTTTCCTCATTCCTTGCAACTTCCCCGGGGTAGAGAACTGTGTGGCCTTAGCAGATCTAGGTGCTAGTATAAACTTAATGCCATTAAGTGTTTGGAAACAATTATCTCTACTCGAGCTAGTCCCTACACGAATGACCTTGGAATTAGCTAACCGTACGGTTGCTTATCCGGTAGGGATAGCCGAAGATGTCTTCGTCGGTGTCGATAAATTCACCTTTCCAACGGATTTTGTTGTCGTTGACTATGAGATGGACCCCCGTGTTCCATTAATCGTTGGACGTCCATTCTTGAGGACCGGTCGCACTCTCATTGATGTAGCCGCGGGCGAATTAATCATGAGAGTTGGTGACGATAAAATCGTCTTCAACATGGGTCAACTTTCTAAGCAACCTTATAAAAACGAGAGCGTTAGTTTCATTGACGTTCTTGATAAGGCTTGTGAAGAGCATTGCAAAGATGCTTGTAAAAGTGGTTCTTCTTCTCTACCTATTGTTGAGACCGTTGCCTCTATTGCTCCATCACTAACTCCATTTGGAGAAAGTGATTTCCTTTTGAAAGAATTTGAAGCAACTTTGGGAGATGTGGACTTACAATATGACGATTCTCCCACCGATTGGGAAGAAGACATTCGTACCATTGAGAAACTTCTTAATGAGGACCATATTTCTCCACCGTCTCCTAAGGAAATCTCTATCAATGATCCGAATTTGACTATGCCTTCCATCGAAAATCCTTCGGATTTAGAGCTTAAGGATTTACCGTCTCATCTCGAATACGTGTTCCTTGAAGACAATAAGAAGTTACCCGTCATCATCGCAAAGGACTTGAAAGAGGATGAAAAGTCTCGACTTATCAACGTGCTGAAGAATCATAAGAAGGCAATTGCTTGGAAAATTTTCGATATCCGCGGAATTGATCCGAAGTTTTGTACTCATAAAATTCTCATGGAGGATGACTTTAAACCTGCAATCCAAATCCAAAGAAGGGTTAATCCTAAAATTCATGACGTCATCAAGAAAGAGGTTATCAAACTTCTAGATGCCGGAATGATTTACCCTATTTCAGATTCGCCATGGGTTAGTCCCGTCCATTGTGTGCCTAAGAAAGGCAACCGTTGTTCCCAATGAAAACAACGAGTTGATTCCTACTCGACTTGTCACGGGTTGGCGAGTTTTCATAGACTATCGCAAGCTCAATGATGCCACCCGCAAGGATCATTTCCCTCTTCCTTTCATGGATCAAATGCTCGAGCGTTTAGCGGGTGATGACTACTATTGCTTCTTAGATGATTTTTCTGGATATTTTCAAATCCCTATCGATCCAAAAGACCAAGAGAAAACCACATTCACTTGTTCTTATGTAGAGATGGCAACGGGGTCGGGTATGCGGGGAATGATTGATACCATCCCCATCCCCAAAGTTTAATAGCTATTACCGTCCCCGTCCCCATCCCCGTCGGAGGTTATACTTATATCCCCATCCCCGTCCCCGATGGGGAACGGGGATCCCCAATGGGGAATCGGGGATTTTCCTCATTACACAATCGACATTTGTAATATATTTCAAAGTGTTCAACCAATCAAACAAAATTCATTCATTAAAGTAAAATCAAGTATCCCACAGACAACATAATAAAAATTGATACAAAAACAGAAGTACGAACATAATTGAAAACAAAAACAACTCATGACTACTCCAACATGCCAAAGGGTAAGCAACCAATAACGTGAACACAGGCTACTGTCTTCAACAGGTTAAGTATCCAGCATGATTTATTGACACTCATGAGTCCAGATTATTATTACCAACATGAACTGAAACAAAAGTTCTGCATAAAAAAAAGATGATAATGTTAGTTCAAACACTGTTTAAAATCTATAAACTGAAGTGCATAATTTAGCAAAATCATAAATAACAAGTATGCAATCAGATATAAAACTATAGTATAAAAATTAGCAATGCAGGTATTATAAAAAGTTCAGCTCATAATTAGTGCAAAACATTAAAAGTAATGTCTGAAATTTCATACCATTTTTGAATCCTGGAATGATTTATGAGCCTAGCATGATAACAGAAAACAGTGACGATCAGTTCCATTGTATAAAAGATCAAATCATTTAACAAAAGTAAGTATGTATTTACCTTCATTATCTGTATCATAATCATCAAAGATGCTTGCATGGTTATCTGAAGTAAATGGTTTACCTTCATCTTAAATAAACAAAAGAAATGCATTGAATTATATATAAACCTGATCAAATACTTCACATTTGAATATAGATGCTTACCATTATTGACGATTTCCCACAACCAGCTTTGTGCACACATTAAAGCTTCTATTGTATTGGGATGAAGTCGGCTTCGATTTTCAAAACAATCCGTTTCTTTTAATATTTTTTAACAAACTCAGATTTTCAAAATACTTTATTTTCTAAATCACCATTTTTTTTATTATTTTTAGTTAAATTAATCTTTTTTTTTTTTTTTTTTTTTTATTTTAAAATATTACATTTTATTTTAAAAATATCACATTTTATTTTTTTGTATTTTTGTCACTTTTATATTTTTATTTTGTCACTTTTATATTTTTAGCATTTTGTTTAGTAATTTTTGGCAAATCGTGTCGAAGCGGGTATTTTCCAAGTTTAACGTGAAAAATATTTATCGGGTTAAACGTTATTGTGGCCGGATTTGAAGACAAAGTGACGAGTCAACGTGACGGGTTTTATTTTTAGCGACTACAGATTTTTGATCGGGTTTAATTCATAATCGTTTGAGCCGACAACATCTTTTGAGTCAAATCGAATTTCCTCGACTTTCAATGGACTCGTTAAATTCGACACTTAAAAAGGGAGACTTGCATCGAATGCACGACAAAGCTAAAGAAAGTGGTATAAATTCATTTCAAATGCTTCAATATCATCTAGTCACTCTTTCACGCCTTCAAGGAGGGAGCGAATTTTTGACAATCTTTGGACAAGATCGTCATATATTCTTCGACTCAATTTTTACCACTTTGACCCAACTCGCCGAGCAACTCAACCATGGAAACTTTAATCACTCTGCATCGGCACTTGCTTATAAGGATCTTGTGACACAACTCACGCCTTTCCTCCAATTTAATATCATCAAGTCTGAAAGTTCGATGCTTTGCCAATCATTTCTTCGAGATACGCATACCGAGCTTCGAGTTTTTCGTGATACAATATTGAAACTCATGATTTCGGTCTCGTCTTCGATTTATGAAAGATCTCGACTTCAGCAAACGTATGATAATGGAGTACAAGAATCAATGCCGCAGATTTCTCATGATGACACCTTACCCATTTATGACGCAGAGCCTGCAAACATGGTACAATGTAATGTGGTTTATGATGTATATGCTGATGATATACCGCATATTGAGGATTCTGAACCTAATTATGACAAACATGGGATGGAAACGAGTGATAGCAATACCACTTCTGATTCATCCGATGTAAGTCATAATGGGGGAGAGATTGTTCAGAATGCTAAACATCATGATAATTATCCTATAACTGATTCATTGACTGCTTCTGATTCCAAGATTAAAGAGCTCGAAACAATCGTAGCTCGGCAATCAAAAGATCTTGAGGATGCCAAACTTGAATTTTCTAAGAAAACGGACAAATTTGAAACATACTTTGAAAAACTTGAAAAGTCAAACGTTGTTCTTGAAAGAAAATTGGACCAAACTGTTCTAGATTCTAAAGCTGAAAAGGATAATCTTTTGAAACAAATTCAACTGCTTGAATCTAAGTTGGCATCCCAAGATAGAGTGCTCAAAGAGAATGAGACATTAAAGGCCCAAGTACAGGAAAAGGTCTTTGCTATAGCTGCGTTGAAAAACGAGTTAAGGAAAAGTAAAGGACCTAGTGTGGACACTAAGCTTGAAAAACCATCAATCTTGGGGAAACCGCCTACAAATCAGTTCGTCAGACAACCGATTGTCAGACAACCTACTGCATTTAGATCCGAGCGACCACAATCCTCGAGACCGCGGTTTGCCTCCCAAGTTGATTTGGTTCATCTTATTAGACCAGTTACTCCAGCAACTAGGCCCAATGTGATCACTCCAGCTTTAGCAAGACCAAATCATATGATTGCCTCTAGTTTCCCTAAAAATAACAAGACCACGTCTAGAACTAGTTCAAATGACGTTTGCCATGAATCTGATCTTAGGGAAGCTAAGCAAAAGACACATGTAAGAGATAGGAATTTCAAACCTAGTCAGATGCCTTCTAGTTTACCCAACACTGCTAACCGTAGCATGTCCAATCCTAGGAGCATCAATCAAACATCTAGGGATTCTAGATCTTACTCGGACATTAAATATGCTACTTGTAAAACATGTAGAAAATGTGTCTTTACGGCAAATCATGATTCTTGTATCAAGAAATTACTTGACGAGGTGAACTCCCGGGCTAGACTCAAATCCAAGTGGGTCGCTAAAATCAAACCCGTTGGTAAAATGTGGCGCCCCACTGGTAGATCTTTCACTCTTGTAGGAAACGAGTGCCCTTTAACTAGGATAGTCTCCGATTCTATAAAGACTACTAGGGAGGAAATTGCAAAGGATGATACATCACTTAAGCCTGAACTTAAGATTTTCTATAAAAGGAAACGATTGCCAACTAAGACAAGTGAATCATCCCCTCAGGCCACCTCTGACACTAGAAAAGCCAACTGTGATCCCCCACGTGCTTCAAAAATAAATATCTCTAACCCAGGCAAAAGTATACAAACTCCTAATGAGAATGCAGGCACTAAAGTTGATGTTCCAAAAGAACGAAGCGGTCCAATCGTTGTGTACCGTTCAACTAAGGACACTCTTAGAGTTTGGTTGCTGAAGAAGCAGATATCAGAGAAACAAATGTCTCAGGGGATTCATGGTTAAGCTGCAAACAGGACTTACAGTCACATAACAGACTGTAACTCGATCTCCAAAGACAGGAAAGTTCATCCCGATGATGACTTATCCTAAAAACGAGAAATTCATTTTTCTCGGGCATGAGCTTATGTTAAAAACATTCCACGTTTTTTAAGCTCATGCACTAGGACTTACAGTCAAATAACAGACTGTAACTCGCTCATCAAAGAAAGGAAAGTTTATCGCCGATGATAAACTTATCCTAAAAACGAGAAATTCATTTTTCTCGGGCATGAGCTTATATCAAAAAACATTCCAAGTTTTTAAGCTCATGCATTAAGGCTCATCATTAAATATCAGATGATGACCCGAACTTCAAAGAAAGGAAAGTTTATCGCCGATGATAAACTTATCCTAACAACGAGAAATTAAGTTTTCTCGGGCATGAGCTAATATTAAAAACATTCGAAGTTTTTAAGCTCATGCACAATGACTTACAGTTAAATGTCAGACTGTAACTCGAACTTCAAATAAAGGAAAGTTTATCATTAATGATAAACTTATCCTCATAACGAGAAATTCAATTTTCTCGGTCATGAGCTTGTCTTAAAACATTCGAAGTTTTAAGCTCAGAAAGGAAAGTGTATCTTTTAAATAAGAGAACTTTTCCTCATAACGAGAAATTCACCTTTCTCGGTCATGAGCTTTCCGTTAAAACAGTCAAAGTTTTCAAGCTCATGAAAACGACTTCTAAGTAAATGTCAGCTTAGGACTCGTTCTTCAGATAAAAGGAAAGTTTATCGCCGATGATAAACTTATCCTTAACAACGGGAAGTTTACAACTTCTCGGACTTGAGCTCGTTTTATCAGATATTCAACATCTTAAGCTCAAGTAATTGGTTTTCAAAACTTTGAACACAATTTTTCGAGAATTTCTCAAAAGGTTTTTCTAAATCTTTCAAAATTGTGTGTTCAAAAATGTTTTGATAAACAGAGCATGTCTTCTGGAATCGATAATATTTACGAACCTAGAAATGTCATTCAATAATGACACGGGGTTGTAAATAAAGTTCGAGCAGAAGTTTAAAACATTTAAAACATGCTCCAAATGGTTTGCTATTATTTCAGATAGCAACCCGCTTTTCATACTCAAGTCAAGCATTTCACCGGAAAGCTTTGACTCTACAACGAGAATTAATTTTCTCGGGGACGTGACGAGGTGACCAACATTCGTGAACAAGAACCATGTGCTTCTTTCATATGCTGTTCTCCATTATTCAGGTCCAACCTCGTACATTGCTAATCTTGTGAATTCATTATTATATATGATCTTTGCACGTAATAAATACCTTACACTTGTGTTTAAAAGGTATTTAATTTACGTTTCAGCACACCCTCATTAATTTGAGGGGGAGCTTGTGTAATTCATGAAGATAATTGGACTTGCATTTTTCTTCCCAAATTTTCTTAAAATGCTATTAAATCAATTGATATTAAAAACATCGATTGGGTTAATATTTTTAATATGGGGGAGAAAATGTGATTTAATATGGGATATGATCAATCATAAATGGTTTGACTTAACGTGATAGCTCATCCCGACATGTGCAAAATGTTCTCGGATATCGTAGCATATGTTAAGGGGGAGCAAAATGGATTTGCACTTCAAAATGGATTTCATGGTGACATACACTTACCCAAAACATCTCTATTCACGACGGTGAAGATTGTGGTGACATAAGGATGGTAGGATAGGTTAAAGTCCAATGATTCCTCTAGAACCGGAGGAATCTTCCCAAGGACATTCCATAGCTAGAAATAGTAGTCCTTAGGAAAGATGGAGAAAGATTGTGAACGTAGCTGAATGCCGACCAAGTACTTAAGTTAGCACTGGAACAATCACAACAAGGTGCTAGTGATGACGTATTGGTAAGCATTGAAGGGGTTGAAGAATGAAAAAGAATTGTAAAGATAAAGGGTGTAAAGAAAGAAGCCCTCCTTACAACTTTAGGCAGAAACCGGGTCAATACATATACTATTGAGATCATTTTTGTTAATGATTCTCGATATTGAAGAAAGACGTCATGGACCCAGTGATGCAATGCACAACCCTTCCCAGCTAACTCAAATATCCCTCAATAGGTATTTGTTTTAATCACACGGAGATCAACACATTATCTATTGATTTATTCACTCCGAATAAATTGGTATTGAAAAGGTGGCACTCCTCTCCAGCCTCCGATCACTAAAAATCCAAAATGCACGATCGAGTCTAGAGCCATTTGAGATCATCAAATATCTCTTTAGGACACACTTTCATATTTCCTTGCTTCTTCACACACTGTGAAAAGTAAGAAAGATCTTAAGAGTCCTACGCAAAATCTTCATGATCTTGCCTGAACATCCGAGTAATACGAAAGTATTTACAATGAAGATGGAAATCCTTCTTGAGCGAATATCAAAAAGCTCAGGGTAGGTGACTTGTGCGATTTTTTATGAATCAAACTTGTGATAACTGGAAAGCAACAGTGGTTTAATTCTTAAATGAATTTAAACACGTTCCAGGCCTCTACGCAATATCTTAATGATCTTGCCAGAACATTCAGAGTAATACTATTAAGTATTTACAGTGACGAATGGAAATCCTTCTAGTGTTAACATCAAACAGCACTTGGTAGGTAACTTGCAAGATTCTATATGAATCAAGCTAGTGACAACTGGAAAGCAACGATGGTGCGGTTCTTAATTGAACTTCACTTGTTCCAGGAACATGAATTGACGGCTTCAAATCATGCGGATAATATTATCCAAATGATCCACTCTTTACGTTCGCAGTCAGCTTTGGACGGCCGAGTAAAGAGAACGGGTTTACCCGCGAAATCTTGTCAAGGAGGTTCTTTATTGAAACTACCTGCCACAAGTACGATATTTAATATCGTCCAACGGTCTTCACCGACCGGAGGTAAAATGCTACCGAATTAGAATGAAATGTTCAAGGCCATTTCATCCGTGTATATTGTTTTGTTGCTAACTGTCTTATGCAGCGTAACAAGAAGGTGGCATTGCGGTGTACAATCCAGAAGAAGTCGTCACCACATGCTTGTACTACATACAAATAGTACTTCAACAAATTCAAGAAAGCCTGAAGGTCAAGTCTTCCGCTGTATCAAACTCTGAAGCTTTCAAGAATTTAAAAGTATAAGTATGTGGAACATGAAGTCACGAAGAGGCAAATATCACAAGTGAAGAATGCACAAGGTCAAGGCAAGGAAACATGCTCAAGACTAAAGTCAAAGATCACATCAAGCATATTCACAAGAACAAGATCGAAGACTCAAGCATAGATGCTAGGTTTAAGATTTTGTAAAAAGATGTGACCTCCCTTAGGGGGAGATTGTTGGAAATACGTTTTCCCTATAAAGTCTCGGTCACATCTTAGTTAGCATAGATCACGAGTTATAGACTATTTAGAACTTTGTTTCTTGGAGCGACCTCCCTTAGGGGGAGATTGTTAGAAATACGTTTTTACGTATTTATGAAGGATCGGTCGCTCCAACGATAATTATGTAATGGGCTCGTGATCTATTTACTTTATGTATGGTCCATATAGCCCACATGTAGGGTGGGCTATATATAACCCCTCCTAGCATGTTAGGAGGGGGTTGTTGATTCCATTTTCACTTAATCATATTTCCATTTCACTTTCTCTCTCTACAATTCTCTCCCTTCTCTCCTTTCTCTCTCTAATCCCTCATCTCATTCCTTCATTTCTTCATTTATTAATCAATCAATCAACCATCTAAATCCACCAAATCCATAACATAGAATAGGCCATAAATTACGTAGACCTTCAATGTGGACTGATCAATCTCCCGCTAGCACTAAATGCAGATTCGGATGCGACAATAGAAACAGGGATAGCCAATAGATCCCTAGCAATGGCTTGTAAAACAGGATACTTTGCTGCTCTAAGCTTCCACCATAACAATATATCAAAGTCTTGAGATCGCGGTTCGAGACCTTCATCTAGATACAACTCAAACTCCATTTTCATAGCAGATTGAGGAACATTATTCTTACTCAAAAGATGTTTTTCCCAAGCAGACAAATTCTCATCAACCTCCATTGAGCTTGTAGAACTTGACCCTATATTTTCTTGAACCCCATATGCACCTTGTGAAGTCTTTAATTGGTATTCATTAACCAACTCTTTACACAAATCTTCAATTCTCAAAATTCTAGCCTCACTCTCTCCTGGATATATAAGTTCCAAGTAGAACTTAATCATTTCCATCTTATTCCTTGGATCAAAAATAGCAGCAACGCCCATCAACTCATGAATGTCACACCAATAGTCATTAAACTTTTCAACCATTTGTGATGTCATATTGCTAACAATCATGTTAGGAGATAAAAGCCACTCAGATAATTTCAGCCTAATCTCGCTAATTTTAGTAAAGTACAAATTAGCTGTTGGGTACCTTGTTCCAGAAAATATGGCAGTCACCTCATAAACTACTTCAAGCTTATCACATATCACACGCACATTCTCCCATTCCAATGGACTAGGCAAGGTCTTATATTGAGAATCGCGTTGTTTTAAACGAGAAAAGACATCTTTGTACATCAAAGCAGTTTTTAGCATCAAATAAGTAGCATTCCATCTGGTTTGGCAATCTAAACCTAATCGCTTGGAAAATGTTACTTTTAGTTGCCTACAAGTCTCTTCGAACTTTTCAATTCTCTTAGCAGTTGTTGTCCAATAAGAGACACTTTCGCGTATGTTTTCTATTGCAACCTTAATTACATTCATCCCAATTTTCACAACCAAATTCAAAATATGTGCACTACACCGCATGTGAATATGAGAGCCCTCGTGAATTAACTTATTTAACTGTAACTTATCTTTAATCTTACCGATTAATGAATCATTTGTTGTGTAGTTATCAACAGTGATCGTGGATAATTTCGTATCCACATTCCATTCCATGAGCGCATCCATCAACACGTTTGTAAGAACCTCACTTGTATGAGGGCATGGTACATAAAGAAACCTGGATCAAGCCACAAATAAATATCACTGTAATGACTTGTTAAAAAAAGCTTAACATTATATAAAATAGAGTTATAAAATGACAATCAATACCTTAAGATTTTACTGCGTAGTATCCAATCATTATCAATGAAGTGACCAGTGATAGCCATAAACCCCTTCTTTTGGTTAGTAGAAGTCCACATATCAGTTGTAATGGCTACCCTACTTTGGTTCCTCTCGATATCTTTTATAACCTGATTTTTTTGCTCACCATATAGCTTGAAAATGTCGCTTTTCAATGTGTTGCGAGAAGGACATTTAAAGAGTGGTTGGATGGTTTTTGTGAACCTCTTAAAGCCAATGTGACCAACCATTGAAAGCGGGTACTCATGTAGAATAACCATCTTGGCAAGTGCATTCCGACCATCCTTTTCATTATACACATAATTAGTCAAGCCTGACTTTGAGTTGGCTGCCAAAATCCGTTGACGAATATCTGGCTGATTCCTAGCTTTACACACCCCCATATGATCTTTCAAGTGTGTGGTACCATTCTTTGGATCACCTCCGAGCAACTTTTTGCAATAGTTACACTTTGCCTTTATTTGTCCATTCACTATCATTCACTCAAAGTGTTCCCAAACCGGACTTCTTTGCCTCTTATTTGATGGCTTTTTAGCAGCAACTGTTTCTTCAACAGTATCAGTAGTTGTCTGATTATCTTCTGGTAAGTTTGGGGAAATGTCTGGTATTTCTGGTACTTGAGTGGAACTCTCTTCTGATAAATATAAGTATGAATTAGATATCAATACAGCATTACAATTAACAATATCAACAAGAATGCAACATCAACAAATAATAAATTAATAACAAAATATAACAATTGCTTAAGCTTTTTATTACCTTGATGAAATCTAAATATCTAATATACTAATACCCCATCAACAAACCTCAATACATCATCACAACGTCTAAGATTCTTTTCTAAAATGATTATATATTGTATGAAGTTAAATTCATTAACTACGAATAGCAATAATATTCAAAAATTAAAAAAATAATACATGCATTTAGAATGATGAATGATGAATTGATGACTGATCAGTTTATTCAGTATTTACCTTGATAACCCATGACCATGGTTCAATGAATCAATGATGCATAAATGGTGTAGACTATGAATGAAAGATGTAGAAATTGAGACGGTTGGGGTACAATTTATATGCAGATTGGGGATCATTGTTTAGGAATAATAAAGATCTATTTAATTTTAGGAGATAAACAATTAATTGATTGATGATATGAATCGGTGAGCCATAGACAATTAATTGATTGATGACTGATGAGTTTCTGAGTTATTTTGAAACAGGATGTGAAGTGGTTTTTTTTGGAAAACGAAGGTAAGTGTTAGGTAGGTGTAGATTAGTGATTGATTGATAATTTGATACTATATATTTGTATTTAATTATTTATACGGAAAACATATTCGGGGCCGGGTTCGGGGCCGGGTTTTGGGGATCCGAGTGTATTACCATACCCGCCTCCATACCCGCTTTTTACTATCGGGGATTCCCCGCCTCCATCCCCATACCCGGTCAACTCGGATATTCCCCGGTCAAACCGGGGTCGGGTATCGGATTCTCCGTCGGGTTCGGGTTTTTTTTGCTATCTCTATTCTTATGGAACATTTGCTTACAAAAGAATGCCTTTGGGCTTATGCAATGCTCCTGGGACTTTCCAAAGGTGTATGATGGCTATCTTCTATGACATGGTTGAAGAAACTATGGAAATGGAAGATTTCTCGGTCTATGGTAATTCTTTCTCTACTTTCCTTGCCAATTTAGAACGTATGCTCAAACGGTGTGAAGACACTCATCTTGTTCTTAATTGGGAAAAATGCCATTTCATGGTAAAAGAAGGCATTGTTCTTGGTCATAAAATCTCCAAAGCCGGTCTTGAAGTCGACCGTGCTAAAGTTGAAGTGATTGCTAAATTACCTCCACCTTCAACCGTGAAGGGTGTGAGAAGTTTTCTTGGTCATGCGGGCTTCTATCGTCGATTCATTCAAGATTTTTCTAAGATCGCTCGCCCGATGATCCGCCTCTTGGAAAAAGATACTACTTTTATCTTTTCTAAAGAGTGTATTGAATCTTTCAATTTTCTTAAGGATAAATTAACTAAGGCACCGGTCTTGGTTACCCCTAATTGGGAGTTACCTTTTGAATTGATGTGTGATGCTAGCAACTTTGCTATTGGAGCGGTTTTAGGTCAACGTGTGAACAAACACTTCCAACCAATCCATTATGCTAGCAAGATAATGACGGGGGCTCAATTGCATTATACCACTACCGAAAAAGAGCTTTTAGCTGTAGTGTATGCTTTTGAGAAGTTCCGCCCCTATCTTGTCCTTTCCACCACCATTGTCTATACCGAGCATTCCGCGTTGAAGTACTTGTTAACAAAGCAAGATTCTAAGCCAAGACTTCTTCGTTGGGTTTTGCTCCTTCAAGAATTTAAAATTGAAATTCGTGACAAGAAGGGAGCCGAAAACCTAGCCGCAGATCATCTAAGTAGACTTGAGGATCCTTATCAAGGGGATCATCCGAATCAAGAGATCAATGACTCTTTCCCCTTGAGGCCTTAATGTCTATCAATTCCAATCTTGATGACACCCCGTGGTTTGCGGACATTGCAAACTACTTAGCGGGTGGAATTCTCAAGGAAGGGTTAACGTCCCAACAAAAGAAAAAGTTCTTTAAAGACATTGAACACTATTTTTGGGACGACCCCTAATGTAACACCCCATTTTGGAAATGGAAATATCACAGAAATTATGGCGTGTCATCAAAGCATATAAGGTAAAATGTCTAAACATTATTTGACCATATAAAGGAAAATACCGGAATCAAACATCAGTAGTCCAAAAGTAAAGCTCATCACACACAAACATAGTATAGTAAAGGAAAAGGACGAAACAATGTCCAAAGCTTAAGTATCATAAAGAAAAGAAATGCATAATGTAAAGAAGGCTAGACAGCTTCCAGTCTATATGCACGTACTCTTAGTGTCTACGAGCGTCCCTGAGTACCTGCCGTTTTGGGAACATAGAAAAGGAAAACGGCTGAGCAATACGCTCAGTGCACGGATGTACAATAAAGCATGAATAGGATAAGCATATAACATAATAACAGCGGAAGAAACTAAGTCCCGAGTAACCTGGTTAAGTCTTAATAAAACTGGTTTTATAGTTTGAAAGTCTTATGTTTATCTTATAAAAACTGTTTGTCATATTTTACCATTTAGCCAATATAGGTCATGAATATCCACCGTGCATGAATAATTGGAGGGGTGACCTCATCATGCAAATTAGAGGGGCTGCCTCTAATTTAATATACTGGTTTTATGGGTAGGAGGGATCAGCTCCTTGTGAAGGATGCAAGGCACACACCACATTCACCATGTAATCCTGAATAAAAACGTGTAACTATGATGCACCCATACGCCCCACATGATAAATATAAATAAATGGCCAAAAGCTGAAGGGACGCCACGAGCAATCACTCCGCCGTGGTGAAGTCATAACATCAGTGCCTCTAATGTTATGGTTATGGTACCTCCATAACTAGGTGAAACTGGTCATGCATGTATATGGCTATATGTAATCATATTTAAAACATAAGCAATCAAACTCATACTTATACTACGGGAAAACAGTTGGCTGCATACGGGGAAATCCTAATAAGGAAAGAATGTCCATACTGAAAGGACGAGAATCCGTACCTTATGTCCAATGAACGAGAACGATGAACTGCGAGAATCTTACTTCCAAAACACTAGTGCTACATAAATACGTACATGAAATAAGTATCTGCTTACTACATACATAGCTGGTTTTATATCATGTCTTAGCTTATTTTATGTGTTCTTACTATTTTACACTGTTTAAAGCCTTAAACTGTGTTAAATCCTATATTCTGTTCATTCTGATTAAGTATTTCTGATATTTCATGTGTTATTATACTTACTGTGTAATAATAAGTAACTTTCCAAAAATAGCAGGTTTTCCTTAAATAGAAAGTTTCCAAAAATAGAAAGTTTCTAAAAATAGAAAGTTACCAAAAATAGAAAGTTTCCAAAAATAGAAAGTTTCCAAAAATAGAAAGTTTCCAAAAATAGATTTACTGCTTAAAATAGATAAGTTTCTAAAAATAGAAAGTTTCCATAAATAGATTAGCTGCCTTAATTAAATAAATTTCCATAAATAGATTAGCTGCCTTAAATAAATAAGTTTCTAAAAATAGCCGGTTTCCATAAATAAAATTGTTGCCTTATTTAATTAAGTTTCTAAAAATAGAAAGTTTCCATAATTAGAAATAAGCTGGTTAAATAAGCTAAGTAAATAAGCCTAAGTGTTTTCATGATTATTTTCTAAGTCATATGATATATTATATAGTTTAATAATTATTTCATGTAATTTAATTAAACTATAGGTTATAATATTTAATTAAAGTATGACATGTTTTAATTAAATATATTAAATACTTAGGTTAAAATATGTATTATTAAATACTAATAATATAACCTAAGTCATGTTTAATTAATTAATTATATCCATAGTTTTAAAATAATTAATTAATTATAAGTCTTCATAATAAAAATACTTAGGTTAAAATAATTCATGTTTATTAATAATTAGTTAACCTAAGTCATGTTATTAAATTAATTACATCTTATTAATTTAATTCTTAACCTAAGTTTATAACATAAACAACTAACATAATCATGATCCGGATCTAAGCTTAAAAACATGCACCGGATATGAACAAACACCGTACCCCGAACCAATTCGGGGTACCCTCTTGCTGCCGTGGGACCCACACGCACCAACCAAGACCAAAAAGGTCTTGGTGGTGGTCGGTTAACAACAAACCGAACCCCCTTGGGGTCGGTTGTTCCTGCGGCCCAAAACAAACACCCCTTAGATCGATCCCATTGATTAATTAATGACCATAACATGTTAGATCTAGGTTTAATTAATATGTTTTTATGAAAAACATCACATGTTCTTAATTAATAAAAGATTAATTAAAAGAAAACAAGTAAAAAGGTTTTACCGTATTCGTGGATCAAAAGGGTGAAGAACAAACACGAACAATTACTAATTCACCAAGATCCAAGATCAAAATCACCCCCTTATGGTGGTTTGTAGGTGGCGGCACACAAGAAGAAGGAGGAAGGGGTTTTAGGTTTTCTTGAAATTCTTCTGTAAAACTAATTTGAGTAGTGAAAATTAATTAACCCCCCTTAAGTAAAAATTAACAATGGGCTTGGCCCATTGTTCTTGTTTGGCCGCGGGTAGGGACTCCCTTGTGGGGGTCCCGTACCTCGTTTCGTGTCTTGTCATTTCGTACACGTTTGGGTTTAATTTAGTTCGTGTTTTAAAAGTTCTCGTTACGTAAATATCCTACACCTATATATTTAATTACGCTCGTATTAAATATATATACGTAATTAATAATATCTCGTGTTTTAATTACGCTCGTGATCTCGTGATCGTATGCTCGTGATTAATTATTGCTAAATAATTATTACGTGATCGTTCATATAAAATACTTATCGTGTTCTAACACGTACGTAACACATAAACTCCTAATACGTAATCGTAATCATGCTATATTAGGAAAGTTTTTAACTAGTACGTACGAACTTAAGGTACTATGCATGGTAAAAGCATGTGGGTTTTACACCTAACTTTTCAAACAATGTGCGGATCTTGTCATTCGTCAATGTGTTGATGGGCCGGCAGCTTTATTAATCCTTGAAGCTTGCCATAAAGGACCCACTGGTGGTCACTTTGGTCCTAATTACACCGCGAAGAAAGTGTTCGACTCTGGATTTTATTGGCCCACCATTTATCATGACGCTCATGAAATGGTTAAACATTGTGATGCTTGCCAACGCCAAGGCAAGATCACACATAAAGATGAGATGCCTCAAAATTTCATACAAGAATGTGAAATCTTTGACGTATGGGGTATCGACTTTATGGGGCCATTTCCATCATCCAAAGGGAACAAGTACATCCTCATAGCCGTTGAATACGTATCTAAATGGGTTTAAGCAAAATCTCTCCCTACGAACGATGCGAGGGTGGCTGTGAACTTTTTGAAGCAGCTTTTTGCTCGATTCGGTGTTCCTCGTGCTATCATCAGTGACTGCGGGACTCATTTTTGCAATGATCAATTTGCTCGAGTCATGGATAAGTATGGTGTCAATCACCGTCTTTCCACCGCTTATCATCCCCAAACAAATGGTCAAGCCGAGATTTCTAACCGTGGATTGAAGAGAATATTAGAGCGAACTGTGGGAGAGCATCGTGCCTCGTGGGCCATAAGTTAGATGATGCTTTGTGGGCTTTCCGTACCGTATATAAGACACCCATTGGTTGCACTCTATATCGTCTTGTGTACGGGAAGGCATGCCACCTCCCTATTGAGTTGGAGCATAAGGCGTATTGGGCCTTGAAGTGGGCCAATTTTGATATCAACAAAACCGGTGATCTTCGGAAGATTCAACTCAACGAGCTTAATGAACTGAGGAATGAAGATTATGAGAACTCATTGATCTACAAGGAGAAAACCAAGCTCATTCATGATGCTAGGATTAAGAACCGAGAGTTTCACGTTGGTGATCAAGTTTTACTCTTTAACTCTCGGTTGAAGATCTTCTCGGGCAAGCTTAAGAGCCATTGGTCTGGTCCATTCACCGTCGCCAAAGTCTTCCCTTATGGCACCATTGAGCTTTCTCAGCCAAATGGGCCTAATTTTAAAGTGAATGGCCAGCGTGTGAAGCTGTACTTTGGTGAGGACATCTCTCATGAGATGATTCCATCCCTCACCACGTTTCCCTTGAATTATTTCTGGGTCGAGTCAGGCTCGTGACTCGATTAACAAAAACAAGCGCTTCTCGGGAGGCAACCCGTTGATCTATCCTTTACCCGTTTTCATAATAAGTGTAGGGGGAGCTGCATAGGGTTTGTTGTCTTGTTTTTTATGATGTGCGGGGATTAAAGCTTCAAAGAGCACTTTTGATGACATTTGACGACCCGTGATCCCGTGTACTCGTCTTCCCGGTTCTATCCTAAACTGTCGTGATTCAATATTTCATATCTTATATGTTCACATTGAAATCATCGTAGTCGTCTCTTCCTTAGCGAGATTTAAACAACGTGCACAATGTCCTAAGTGTAGGGGAGTTTACTCCCACATGCTTAAACATTGAGGACAATGTTTATATCAAGTGTATGGGGACTTCTATCGAAGTAAGTGGGCTTTTCCAAAAATTTGTCCTCATTTTAACCGGAAAATCTAATTTTTCGACATTTTTCAAAAATTTTAATCTATTTTGGCCTAGTTGTATAGTAATATTTTCCTTTGCGTTATTTACTTTCTTTGCTAAAAATAAAGTTTAATAATGTGGTTTTCAATTTTTCAAAGTCGTGAATATTTTGACTCAACCCGAGTTTACTTATCTAAGTTTACTCTAGCTAGTATCCTTAATGTGTTTAAGTCAAGTTTTGCTAGGCTTTTATATAGGGAGCTTTAAAACGCGAAAGTCTTAACTCTTACGGGTTAAGAACAAGAACTTTTCCTAAGTTCCTATAATTGATCCTAGAAAGTCGTTTATCAAGGGAACTTTAAAATGCGATTCTAAACTTGAAAAAGTCTAAGAAGTTGCAAGATCCTATAGATGACTTGAAAACCCAAAACTTTGATTAAACTGACTAAGCATCCACGAGTCTCATTCCTTGAGATTTTAAATTATGGAGAACAAGAGATGATAGAGTCAATTATAAGTTTGGTATTCTTTCATGAATTTATGTGAGTTGATTATAAGCTTTTTCTCCCATCGCTTGCTAATAAATTTAATTGCAATAAATAAGGTTGTACGATTTGAAAAGTTACTTAGCTTCTAGCACAAGATCGTTTAAAAGTTGCTCGGTATTAATTAGAGTTCATAGCCAAGGCATAACTTATTGAAGCGGGATGCGAAGATTGGCGAGTCCGAAAAGGTCCTAACAAGACATGAGGGCTACATTTTGTTGCTAAAGATCCCAAGTGATGTGAAGAATCATTTATCAAAAATCAATATGAAGGATCGAGACACACGACGAAAAGCAAAAACTCCCCTAAAGATCATGGAGAAGTCTATCCGAAAAGACCCTGGCAAGGTGTGAGGATAAATAGATCCAAGTCCTAAAAGGAGGCGGATCGTTGTATATCAAAGTCCAAAATAAAGATTGGAGAAAAATGAAGAAGTCGTGGTCCAAAATTGAAGAATCTCTCAAAGACTTCAAATGAAGAAATTCCTATTATGAAGAGAAGACCATAATTTCAAGAACGTCTCTCAAGATTCAAAGTATGAAGTCGCTGCCAAATATCAGTCCGAGAAATGTCTCAAATCGTGAAGCAAGTTATGCCTAGATATGAACTTTATGAGGTCCCGAGAAGCAGTTTTAAAAGATTTCGTCCTTTAGATAACTATTGATTAAATCGTCCCACTTTATTTTCAGCCTAAATAAACTATCGAAATAAGTCAAACAATGCATCCTCGTGATCATTCAAGACAATCATAAAATATAAGAGATACACCTAGGAATAAGGGATTCTAAGTGAATAATTGGGCCACATGAGTTCGTGTTAGTTTGCTAACTTATAATAACAATGTCTCGTTTATAAGCTTGGTGTGGGGAACACGAAACGTCAGGATGATAATCATTCATGACAACCGAAACCCCAATGTAAGTCTTTGATTTCTTTACCTGTTTTGTATATATTTCTATCTTTTTAATTTCCTTAATGTTTAGTATTTAATAAAGGCCAAGGTGGGTTAATTATGATGAGAAATGTAATCTTGCTTTGAAAATTAATGCATTGCATGAGGGCATTGCAATGGTCAAGTGTAGGGAATTTAATAAGTGTGAAAACACTTATCATTTTACCGCTTATTTCCAATAATAACATGACCAAAACATGTATTTTATGTCGTAAGAGTCGGAATTATGCGTGGTTTGTGTTTTTATTGTGTTTCAGGATAAAAATATGAAAAATGGAGAAAACACGGGCTATCACGGGCTTTTATCGAAGAAAACGAGAAAAGACGAAGTCAAAAGATTAAGAGTGCAAAAAGAACGGAAGTCCAAGGTCTATTCTGAAGATTTATCGAAGAAAAAGTCTAAAGACGAAAGTTTAATAAAGTCGAAGAACCAAGTTTAGTTAACGAAGAAAATTATAAGACGAGTTCAATTTATATCGACAAATCCCGAGACGACGTCGAGAAAGACAAAGAATTTAAATCGAGTCGAGACATGAAGGAAGAAAGAAGGAAGCATCAACACTTAACCTCCCCACCTCCTAGATATACCCTCCTAATGTGTCATTAGGATGGTGTTAGTTAGTTAGTTAGTTAGTTAATTTTTCTAATTTTATTTTTAAGTGTGTTTATTTTTTCTTTCTAGTCTTTTTTCAAGCTTATCAAACATTTATCTTAATCTTGTAATCTTTTATCTTAATCTTCGTTATAATCAAGTTTTTTTTATAATTCTCATTCTACCTTTCTTAATAATCTATAATTTTGCTTAATTAATTATGTAGTTGGTTTAATTTTATTGATGATGTGATTGTTTGGTTTATTTGATTGTGCTTATTGAGTTGGTGTGTTTAGAGTCTGAGATTAAGGTGCTTATTTGCTTAATTTTTATGTATTAGTTTTAAAAAGTAAGTTGATTTTGGTAGCTTAATATTTTTATAAAAAGTTGATTTTTAAATTTTGCTTGTTTAGTGTTCTTAAAAGTTTTTAAATTGTGGCTTATTAGTTTTTCTTAAAAATCTTTTTCGTTAAAGTTTTGGTAAAGTGCTTATTGGTTTTTGGCTTATTTTTAGTTTTGCTTATACTTGTTCTTATTCGGGGTTTTCCAAAACCCTCATTCCGGATAAGTGGCATAAACCCTTTTATTCAGGATAAGCCTTCGTAATCATCGATTCCGGATAGCAACCAAAAAAAAAACTCTATTCCGAATTAGCATTTGAAAAACATTCCGAATAGCACCCCAAAACCCATTTCCGGATAAGCCTTCAAACTACATTTTCCGGATAAGCATCACAAACACCAATTCCGGATAATCTCCATTTCCCTAATTCTGGATGAGTACCCGAAAACCCATTTCCGGATAAGCTTCAAAAGTATCAATTCCGGATAAGCCTTGGAAATATATATTCCGGATAAGTTGCTCATTTTGGATTCCGGATAAGGTTTCTTAATTGATCCCGGATAATCACTCGAACATCAATTCCGGATAAGCTCCCGAAATACGGATTCCGGATAACAAGTTATTTACACATTCCGGATAAGCATAAGTTCTAAATTCCGGATAAGAGATCAAACTCCAATTCCGGATAAGCTATTTGTGTTAGTTCCAGTTTCATCTTCAAGTGTTATTTTTCCCCGCCAATTAAGGTCAGATTACTTTACTTTATTTTTATCTTGACATTCAATTATTTTAGTGTTTATCTCACAAGTAGAAATAGATAATCCCAAGCTCCCCCTTTTAATTACCAAGACCAATAATTCCACCCTAAACCGTGATCAATTCGGATTGAATCGAGTACGAACAACACTTTCTTGAGCACACAAAAGTCAACTATCAATATATAATAAACATGGCTATGTTAATTATGTATATTTAACTTGATAGAAGTTAATACTTAACAGTAGTTAATTAATAAGTAAAGGTTTAACAAAGATTAATTAAATAAAACTTTAAACTTTAAGGTAATTAATGTAATTACATAACTAAGTTTATAGAAAGTCAAAAAGTCAAAAAGTCAAACCAACTCTCCATAGGGGAGTAGTCGGCCGATTAAGGCACAAGGAAAAGGGAAGAAATTTTTTTAGGTTTAGAAGATTCATTACTTGGAGGTTAAGTTGTAATTTTTCCCATAAATAAACCTAAGGCTCAAATATATAAACAAAGGATTTGATTCATTGTTTCATAGTATTAAACCAAACTTTTCTCTCCCTCTCCCTATTGGTGTTCGACGACAATAGTACCCACAAAGGTATTAATGGTTTAATTTTTATTAAGTATTACACTTAATCAAGATCTAGCAATCAAAAGTGATTGATTGAGGTGTTGTGTGGACTAAGCTTGGAGAAGATCTAATTTGATCTTTGGGTTTGTGGTAACCGGTTAAGGTGTATTGGAATTAGGGTTTGGTTGGTTGATTGGTTTTTGGTTACTTGATCATCCGTTCTTGGACTTAAGGTATGTCTTCTTTATCTTTATATTAAATATATTATGTGCATAGTTAATCGATCCTGTCCGTTGCGTTTACTCTTGATGCATGAATACTTGATTCGTTGTGGTTGTTAAATTCTAACAGTGGCATCACGAGACAAATCTTTACCATGTAATTACATAAAAAAATGCCTAAAACTGGTGCAAAAAGAATTTTTTTCTTAAATAGTTGATTATGATTTAATTGTAGATCTCTAAATTATTTAATCAGATGTTATTAGATCTATAATTTTCTGGTAAAAATAAGTTTGCATGCTTTTTAGGGTTATAGCAAACATTAATTACATAAGAGATGTTTGGGATTCAGTTATAACTTATAACCACACTTGGTAACACGTTTTTTGTTAGATACGGGAATATTAGGGGTATGTTTGGTAACAATAATTTGTTTTGAAGCAAATGAGTTTTGCATGAGAGCATGGGGAGCGGTTGGTTTTCAAAAGTGATGTCAAATACGTTACGTAAAATTTTAGAGCTTTGGTATGAGAATTTTTTGACATCACATTTATTGGTAATCGTTGGCTTCAAAAATTTGTGCCAAACTAATTTTTTTTATACAAAATAACTTAAAAAACTTTATTAATTAAAAAAACATTATATATAAACAAAAAAAGTACATTAAGCATGTTATTTGTCTAATCAGAAATTGGTTGAAAGGATCGTTAAAAATGCTATTTGTCCAATCGAGATTCACTTTGGGTGAGTGAAAATGGAAGGAATATAGAAAATTGAAATAGAAAGTGTAAGAAACGAATATAAAAAATTAGGTGAAAAGGTATAATTTATAGAGTTTTTTTGGGTTAGTTTTTGGAAAAGGATGATAATAGTTAAATAAAAATCAACTATATATTAAAATTCCAACAACAAATTAATTTTTTTAATTAATAAAAGTTAAAAGTTACCAGCCAAGCTGGTGGGAACGGCACGAGCAAGCTTGACGCGAGCACCGAAGCGGTGCACCAACCACCGTCTGGCGCCAAAGGCGTAACAGCCAAGTGGTCAGCCATCGTTCTTTGGGCTCTAAAAATCTTTTTTGGAAACAAATAAATAATTATATTATTCTGAATTTTCGAAACAAAAAAGGTTTGAAATGGGTTTTTGGAGGGAAAACATAAAATCGGGTCTAAATTAGGGCTTGTAACTTTATACTTTGCAATTTTGGTGATTAAGGATTTAGGAATGTGATTAGTGATGGATTAGGGTTTAATTAGGGTATAGACATTGTAACTAAGAATTTTAGGTCTTTGATTTGAAGTTTAACAAAGGTTTGATGTGAAAATGGGAAGAAAACTTAGGCGGGTTAAGGTTTCTAATGATCTAGGGCTTAATCCTTGTAAAACTAATTATCCTTGGTTTATCTAGTGATGTAAACTCATTTTATACTTTCTACATTATCCTCAATGTGTTCATGAAGTTCCTACATTGGTTTTACTAAGTTATTCTAAGTAAACATGTCAAAAGGATGAAAATACCTATTTTGACCTAATTTACAAGTCATGCATTGAAATATTATACCTTGTGCATTAGGGTACTTTTACATTTTCTTAACATAATCTTATAACCCTAGTAAAGTGCTATGGGTGTTTTTAGACTTGTTTAAAAAGACTAGGTAGTGAATCTATTTAGATTTCTTAATATAAGGGTTTTTAGGTCATTAATCCTAATGACTTTCTATCTTGGGTAATTAGAGTTTGTATCATCATAAACACTTATTCTAAGTCTTATATAGTATGTTTATGACTTCTAAGGTTTCTACATTCTTAGTTTAAGGGTTTATATAGGTTCATTATATTCTAGGGATAATTAAGGAAGCTTAAGATCCTATGCTTTGATAACTTGTACCTTATGTTTTATTAACTTGTAACTTATCTTGAAATAGATGTATAACATTGATACTTAGTTAAGTTTTATAATTAGTTTCAAAAGATTAGACTCTAATTCATTATAGAATGGATTTTATATGCTAATCTTGGTTATAGGTCATTTACTTGTAATTAGCTTGAGATTAGTGAATATTAGTATTTTGTGATCAATTACCTTTCCTTTATATGATAGATTATAATTAGTATATTGTATTTGATACTTGTACATAGATATTATGTAGTTATATTACTTGAAACATTGTTTACTAAGGGTTTCTAGGTGATGATCTAGACTATTATGTACATTTACTTGTACTTAGCTTTATATGGTTTGTTCTTACTATTCTTAGGTATTATTATGTCTTTAAAGTATAGTTTATAACTTGTTCGTAATCCTTAATGACTTATTCATATGCATTTTCCATTCATAGTTTATCATTCTTGAGTTTACAACTCATCTAAAGGTATTATAGGGTTTCTAAGGGAACTTAGGGCATCGTAGTTATATTTGAGATGTTATTATCAATATTGAACTTATAAAATTACTTTTAGATCTTAGACTTGACATATACATTGTGTTTACAACATATAGGAATATGTTGTAGTGGAAGTTCAGGTTGTGAGAAACAGTTCATCTTACCAAGTAAGGTACAAAAAGCAAAAAAATTTAGCCAAATTTTCATATTGAGACAATTATAGCTCATAACACATATGTGAAATTTGAGGATTGTCACACCTGACTTCCTCAAGATTTATTGGATTTTCACCAACACTCATGAATTGCTTGAGTTCAAGGGTATTGGTTGATGACCCTCATTCATCCATGAGAGGCATAATCATTTTGATTTGATATTCCTCATTGGTTATTCCTTTGCCTTTGTCATTGACGTCTTCATGGGGAAGAGATGAAGAGAACTTAGAGTTTTCGACTTTTATCAGATTGTATGAAAAGTGAGAGAATGAGATGTAGGAATGTGTTGTTAGGCTGATGGATCTCAGAGGAATAGACATTGGAATGTTCATCTAAAAGGACACTTTTTTCTTTTTACTTGGTGGTTCAGATATGACAGGTTTTTAAACCTTGACTACATCAATTGCCTTTGTTTCATCGGAATCACTTGTCTGTGACTCTCTTTGAGTTCAAGCACTAGTCTCGGGGTTGAGTATCTTAATTGTTGGTTTAAGGAAATACCTTTTTAGCCCCCCTTTGAGTTTTAACACCAGATTTATAGGGAAGTATTTCCGCATTTGTTGACTTAGTCATGGGTGGTGGTTGCTCATGTGATTGTTCCCCTTTGTTGTTAGTCGAATTATCAACTTTCTCCTATCAAATCTAGCCTCAACAAAAGCCAGACTTGAATCAATCAACTGAACAACTTTGGTGACCAACACCACTAATTAAGTTAAGTCCTTTGAGGTTTTATAAACCATAGTAGAGAGCTGACCAATAGGTCCAAAATATGGAAACTTGCAATGTATGATTATCATGGTCCTGATCTAGCATCAATATTTCCAAGAGATGGTTCATCTTTAGCAATGGTCATGAAATCCCCGACTTTATTAATCCATTCATCTTCATATGTTAGTGGTTCATTATCCTAGTCAAAAGATTTAGCTACTAAACATTTCTCAACATTCTTGTCAGTATTCTTATTTGATACCTTTTCAACCTTCTAGTTCAACCTTGAAGGATTTGTACTTGACCTTGTAGTCCTTTTTATTTTCATTATCATGTTAAAAGGTTGGTTTGAGGATGATGGAAAGAGCTTGTTTCTTCCATTTGATTTGTTTTCATCAGCTTGGAAAAGAGGTTTTGTTTGCGTGATAGTCTTTTTGAAAGTAACAAGTCTTTTCCTAGGAGAAACAAGTCACTTTGGATTTGTTCACGGGGATCGTTGCAGTCCCTACTCTTTCGGACCTCTTGTAAAACCTTCTCTCATTAGCTAACAATGCTCTGTCTTGAAACTCAACATTTAGTTCAACTAAGAACTCTTAACTATTTATGGTGTCTTCTTACATGTCAGAATCACTATCCTGAAAACGTTGTTAGTAACAAAAGATTTTGATCCAGAGACTTGGACAATTCACCTTTGAGACTTATATCATCGAGTTTAGCATTATGGGCTTGTTTACTAAATTTAGTGGTTTCACTAACTCATTTCAATTAGACACTTATTGGGGGACTCTATTAATAATGTCTCTTAATTAAGACATGATAAAAGTTAAATCCACCAATTAAGTGGAAACAAATGAAAAAGAAACACCCTTATGTCAACTTTGTAATATGAAACTATAGATTGTCTAATTTCTATTATTTAAATACAATAGCGAGAATCTAAACTTCTAGTTACAAATAAGTGTTAGAGAAAATTGTTGTTTTGGGCCATGTCCCCTTGTGTGTAGACACTATTTGGCCAGACAACAAAAGTGTTCCTGTTTTTTTTATAAAAGCAACAATACTATAAACCACAAAAGAAGATACAAAACATGGCACCCCACCTTAGCTAAATAAGACAATTAACTAATAGTGGAGCCCAGGAAGCAAAAAATACAACACCTCCCTACACTTACTGTCACACTTTCACACACAATGAAGCAAAACACCAAAACTAAACTAATGAGAAAGACTACACAGGACCACTAAACAAAGTAGACCAAAAGCATGTACCACCAACTGGACACTTAACAGAAAATTACCACAGACACACTAACCAAATTTAAGAAGAAAATCTTGTCACTTGCAGCAATCCATACCACTTCGAGAAAACTTGCGCAGACTCAAAAGAAAACAAAACAATATTGCCCACTAGATCAGCAGATCACTGCTGGAGAACAGCGCCCTGTAGACTGTCTTCGAACCCACAGATGACCAAATTTGACCACATTTGCGCATAATTACAACTGATATTTACTCGGGTCATACAACCACATCTGCCAGTCTAACACTTTCCTTTTACTCGATCTTCTTGTAATCTACTCGAACTTTTTAGTTGAATTTCTTGAAAAATTTTATTAGTGCTAGAAACCTTTTTGCCAAACACACGAGTGTTTCTTTCTTTCCATATGAAATACCCTGTTGACCAAATAATCGCTTGCCAAACACTAGATACCTTGGAAGATATGTTAACGTTTCCATACGCCGAGAAAAACTCATCAATAGACAACGCAGTAACAACCCCCACTTTCCACCAGTTATATACTTTTTCCCACACCGCGATAGCAAAGTCACAAGTTACCAAACAATGTGAGCATGATTCCGTCGTGTTATTACAACTTGGACAAAGAACCGAGTCCAAGTCGATGCCTCTTCTATCAAGCTCCACCCGAACCGGTAAACTTCTCTTTAAAGTTCTCCACACGAAGACGTTCACCTTCTTAGGAACTAACTTATTCCATAATGTTTCGTGCCTGCCGCTTTCTAATTGTAAAATCTTATCCTCCATCAAGCTTGAAAGCTCTCTAACGGTGAAAAGACCATCTTCAACAAGTGTCCATTTCCATCGATCCCTACAATTATTAGAAAGAGTAACATTTTGCAACACACGTAAAAGCTCTTCTAGATCATTACCCACTCTACCCCTTATTTCCCGAACCCAATCCCATGACCAACACCAATCCTCATTTACCCACGACCCCTTATCCTTAATGCTACTATCCTTATTCCTATCAAGATGAAAAAGTCTAGAAAATCTATCGCGTAATCTTTGATTACCCACCCATATATCATCCCAAAACCTAATATCACTACCATCCCCCAACTCACCAACCCAAGAAGAAAAAAACTCGATACCCAACCCCTCGATTTCCCACCCCGCCTTAAAAATGTCCCGCCACCCCCCTCCCCCCTAACAACCCCTCCATCACCCCTATAAACCTTTAGACCACCACTAAGGCCATGAATGCTTTTAATAACCTTAACCCATAACCCCCACCCTCGTTTTTGAATCTCCACCACCATTTACCTAATAAAACTAAGTTTTTTGCCCGCAACGACCCAATATTTAACCCTCCCGCCCCAAATGATGAGATTAAAGTGTCCCATTTGACCCAAGAAAGTTTTTCTTTTCCCCAACCCCACCCCAAAAAAAGTTTTTTCCAATTCTCTCAAGTTGTTTAATCACACTAAGAGGCACACGGAACAACGAAAGGTAATACAATGGCAAACTACCGAGCACCGACTTAACCAATGTTAAACGACCCCCGAACGACATCGTTTTTGCTTTCCAATCGCCCAACTTTTTCTTGAACTTATCAACCACGGTTCTCCACGCATTCACACGTCTCATATTTTCCCCTATCGGAAGACCCAAATATGTGAACGGAAACTCTCCAACACCACATCCCATCCACCTCGCCATCTCTATTATTTCCCCCTCGTTTACCCCAACACCATAAAGCTTACTTTTATTGTAATTAACCCGCAACCCATAAGCTTCTTCGAAACATTTAAGAATGCACATAAGAGATTTAACGTTATCCTTATTCCATTCTCCGAAAAATAGTGTCGTCAGCATATTGGAGGTGAGAGACATTTACCCTATTTTCGCCTATTTCAACTCCTCTAAATATACCATATTCCACCGCTTCGTTAACAATTGCATTCAAACCTTCCGCCGCCAAGATGAAAAGGAATGGCGAGAGCGGATCACCTTGTCTAACACTCCTTTCTAATCCGAATTCCTCCGTAGGAGACCCATTTACAAGAACGGACATAGACGAGGACCTTAAGCAAGTTTCCACCCACGTGCACCATTTCACTCCAAATCCCATTCTTTTCATTATATTAACTAGAAAATTCCAATTAATACTATCGTAAGCCTTCTCAAAATCAACTTTAAAAATAAGACCTCTTTCTCTTTTTCTTTTCAAACAGTCTATAGTCTCATTAGCGATTAACACCCCATCAAGAATGAACCTTCCTCTTATAAAAGCGTTTTGCACATCACCCACTACACTATCCACCACTGACTTTATTCTTTCCGCTAACAATTTGGAGATTATCTTATAATAACATCCAATAAGTCTAATGGGTCGAAAATCCCCGAGCCCAATATGGTCTGACACCTTAGGAATGATAGTGAAAAACGACGAGTTACACCCCCTCGAAATCTCCATCTTATCCCAAAACCACATGATTGCCTTAATCAAATCCGTCTTAATGATATCCCAAACTTTTTTAATAAACTTAAAATTAAAACCATCAGGCCCCGGTGCCTTATCCCCCCACATTCACATACTGCTTTCCACACCTCGTTCTCACTAAAATTTCTCTCCAGCATTCTCGCGTCTCCTTCCTCAATTTTTTGAATTTTTTCACTACAAAAGATCGGTCTAATTTTTACCCGCTCCGTGAAAATGGATTTATAATGTTTAGCCACCTCTGACTTGATTATATCAGGATTCTCGCACCACACACCATTAACCATAAGCCCCCTTATGTTGCACTTGTTATTTCTACGCTTAACATATGAATGGAAAAACTTTGAATTTTCATCACCTTCTACATCCCACCTGATTCTTGCCTTTTGCCTTAACATATTGGTGTATTCATTATCTTTTTCCTCCCATCTTTTTCTCGCCTCCAACCATTTACCTCTTTCTTCGTCATTCAACGATGTTGTCTCTGCTTTTAGTTCCCATTCCATGGCTTCTTTTTTATATTTCTCGATCTTCGCCTTATGATCTCCAAACCTCTCCTTGCTCCAAGATCTAAGACTAGCCTTCACGTTTTTTAATCTATCACGAAACACACAATTTGGCCTAAAGCTCCTCACCTCCTTTTTTCCAGGATTCCTCAACGACACCTAAAAAATCTGTTTCCTCCATCCAGATGTTGAACATTCGAAATGGTTTTGGTCCAAAATCAAGATCCATATCCTTAAGAACTATCAGACAGTGATCCAACATCTTTCTATCCAACGCCGTGACAGAGAGATTACACCACAAATTAGTGAACTCGTCATTCATCAAAAAGCGATCTAACTTACTAAATTTTGACCCATCGTCGCTCACCCTAGTAAACTTTCTACCACCCATCGGGATCTCCACTAGCCTAGTCACATTAATGAAGTCATTAAAGTCGTCCATCTCCTTTCTGTTCACTTGCGAATTGAGTCTATCATCAATACATCTAACCACGTTTAAATCCCCAAATAGACACCAAGCCCCTTTCCATCTCGACATCAACCCCGCTAATCTATCCCATAAGGATGTTTTTTGACGACTCACATGCGGCCTATAAATACACACAAGAAAGATATCCTCAACTTTTCCTTTCCATTCTCATTTTAACCCAATAAATCTTTCATCCCCAGTTGCCTCTTTACATGTAAAAATCCTCGAATCCCATATGACTATTATTCCCCCTGAGTTTCCAACAGCAGGTAATTGCGAGTAACCAAATCCCTTCCCGCCCCAAACATCCTCAATCCAAAAATCGTCTACCACTCCACATTTTGTTTCTTGTAACCCCACTACATCTGGTTGATTATTCTTAATAATCGACTTAACCCATCCCTTCTTTCCGACTTCACCCAAACCCCTCACATTTAATGATATAATCTTCATAAATAAACTACTAAACGAACTATATACCTTACCAGCACTCACGTATGACTGCTATCACCGTCCCTTGCCTCATTATCTTTTCCTTGTACCGGATGTTCAAAATTTATTCCTCCTTCCGCTACTACCCATGACACTCCAATCATTTCTCCCACTTCCTTCACTTCTTCAATATTAAGATTACACCTTTCGTTGTTCACTTCTCCTTCCGTTGTATACCCAAACCGAAAAACACCATTATCACCACTAACCTCCTCATAAAACTCTTTATACGCATCCGAGATTCCTTTTCTATTCTCCCCCAATCCTTGAACCCCTGTTTTCCTTGCCACCTCTAACGCTTTTGTAACACTTCTCCTTCCCACCTTCTTTTTATTACTTGCATTGGGATTGTTTCCTTTGCCTTGATTAAACCCCATGTATTCCAGCCCCCATTCACCATCCTCTTCTCTCGAAGTTCTCCACTTTTTCTTTAACCTATTGCCCCCACTCCCAACTGAGCTGGATGAGGATACTTCTCTTTTTTCCTTCCTACATACTACATCTTCATTGACCATCTCTTGTACCTGGATGTTTCCTGCGATTACCTTATCTTGGTCTAACTGAGACAATGTTGATCTATTCTTCATATTCTTTCTCTGACTATGATTAGTTGTTTCACTAGGCCCAAAGTTAGAGACGTTATGTTCATGGTTATTAATCTCTTTCTCAAGCCCAACAACATGGCCATTTAGTTCTTCCACATTTAGGCCAACCCGTCCTATATTATCACACCCTGATTGTATTATTATATCTATATGCTCATCATTTTTTATTATTATTATTCTTCAATGTGGTTCCACCTTCGTTATTGGTATGCTCAAGGATACTCCCATTGACTTCTTCTCTATTAAATTTTCAGCCGCCTGTTCCTTGGAATCTGTATCTTCTCCATTGAAAGTCGCACTAACTCTTGTTTCCCCCAAGAAACTTGACCCCTCATCTTCCGTCCTCTTGAGACAGCCGAAAACCGTGACCGGACATGGTCTACCAATAACATCTTCGATTGGTTCATGATCATCCTCTTCGTCACTTGATGCTTTGTTATCGCTACAAGATTCATCCATATCGACATCCTTTACCCCATCAATCTGCATACCATTCTCAGATGCATTGTTGCTTTTATCCTTACGTTCTCTATGGTTCTGTGATAATTCCTGAAATTCCCAGTTGATGATGTCCCTAATTTCCTCCACTACACTCACTTTATATGTTTTCCCTTTGTACTTAACAAGTAACTCTTCCTTAATCAGACCCTTGTTGATTGTGTGAATTTGTATTCTACCACATACCACGTTTTGATTGCCTTCTAACCTGCAGTTGTACATTCCTAGAATCGTCCCATGGAGAGCAGCAATACTTCGAAATGCCCTCTCTCCCAAGCAGGATATAGGTAACCCCACAACGTTAATCCAAGTTATCTTGCCCCCGTTCTATGGAAATTACTTGCCTTTCTTAATTTGTACATCCATCTCCTTAAATCATGATCCACATAATTTAAAACGTTATTAGCTGTTTCTTTATTATCGAACACCACAATAAAACCTCTAATCCTCCAAATAGCTTCAATTCAATCTTGCTTAAGCCCTGTTCATCACATAAAACAGGAAGTTTGTGAGAAAACATATAGCTTTAACTTCCCCCACAACCCTCCTGTTCATGAGTTCACAATTACCATCCTTCTCTTCGGTCTCGATAGTTCTAGCGCATCCTGGATCACCTGTAAACATATATTTCTCTCCACGGTTAACCTGCTTTGTTCTTTCTGCCTCCTCCCCTGTGGCTTTGTTAGACCATTCCTCTCTTTTATTCCTTCCATTTACTACATCTACGAATCTCCTATTATCTCTCATATCCAATTTGTCATCCATCTTCATACCCTTGACCTTTGTCTGGTTCATGTCTCTATTCTTATAACCCTCATCAACTGTCCTTGTTACGTCCCTATCAACGCCTCTCCTATCGTATGCCACATGAACCTTCATCCACTCGTCCAACATTGATTTTCCTTAGCTGTTCCAGTAGACTTTCCACATCTCTTACGTATTTGAACCGAACGAACCCGAATTTCTGGCCATTACGAAGACGTTTCTGTACCATGAACATGTCGAACACAGTGCCAAACTTCTTGAATATCATCTATAATCGCCCCATAACCCCACTCTTCTGGAAAACTATAAAACATAAAAGATACCGACGAGTTACGTTTCACACCGGTATAATTCGATCCTAGATGCTTGCCATTGTATACCCACTTATTTCCTACATGCCTCGATCTCACTTTTTCGCAGTCTCTCGTGTTTAATTTCTCTCGTTGTACCCTCTCTGGAAGATTGTTGAAATCCTTTTTCTCTCTCACATAGTTCATTTTCTCTCTCACTGCGGAGTATCTTACTTGAATGAATACAAAAGTGTTCCTGTTATCGCCATGCTCTATCCAAAATGCTCTATCATGCCACGTGTCAGTCCTCGGGATAGGTAGAGCCTGAAAAGGTTGGGTAGAGCCTAAAAAAGTTGGGTAGAGCATGCCACGTGTCAATCGTTGGGATATGTAGAGCATTTTTCTAATAGAGCATGACCCAAAACCGGAAAAACAAAAATGTTTGGCCAAATACCGTCTACAACATAAAGACATGACACAAAACAGGAATTTTCTCTAAATGCTAATGTTTTTAATAAAAAAAAGTAATATAAGTGTTGAAGAAGCATCAATTGGTTCATGATATGTTGATAAAGCATGGTTTGGTCCCATGTCATGTCGAGAATCGTACGAAGTCAAAAAGGCTAGTATTGGTTAAATGGCGTTTTCATCCCGCACACATTTTGGTTAATAGTATTTTTTTACTCATTTTCATAATTACAACTTAAACATATATGTTGATTGAAAATTCTCTACCTTTTCTACTACTTCGCTGTCATCCTAAAATTCAACATACTTAAGGTAGGTTTGATATACTTGGAAAATGGAATGGATTGCTAGAGATGATCATTAGAGCCCGATGCTGAAACATTTGTTTAAGCTTATTTTTACATGCTAGTTAAATTATCATTTTATTTAGAAGTTTATTTTTTTAATAATTTTTTTTCAAGCTCTGTCAGCTAAACGAAACTTATTTTTAATAATAGCTTATTTAAAAAAAAAAGCTCATGTTACGTAAATTCTGATAAACTTATACGTCAAACATATCCTTAAAGTCAAACACTTAAGGTATGTTTGACATTCTTAAGAGATAGAGCGGATTGCTAGAGCGAGTTGCTAGAGCTAGATGCTAGATCATGTAACTTAAGCTTATTTTCACATGCTAATTTAACTAGCATGTCATTTAAAAGCTTATTTTTTAAACACGCTCTTTCAAGCTCTGTTAGTCAAACAAGACTTATTTTTAATAGTAGCTTATCTTTTTAAAAACAATAAGTTTATTTTACGATAAACTCACACGATAAATATAACCTTAAAGGCTTAAAGTGATTTTGTAAATCATGAAATATTAAAAATCAAATTTATAACTTACAAGATTTAGTAAATTGATGCTATTTAGAGTAAGGAGATATAACATTCGTTAAATCTTTTTTATCAAGCGTAAATCAAACAAAAAATTGATGCTATCTTTAAATTCGGTAGATCAATAGCGTTAGCCTATTAACTGTTAGAATATGTAGATAATGCAAGTTAGGTTTGTTTCAAACTTGGTGTAACTACATGTTGTTGAAGTCTAGTAGTAGCATTTTTATTATAGAAGTTAATAAAAACTTGAGCACTCTATGTGCATTTAAGGTCTATTAAGGTCCTCAGATCCAAATTTCCATCTTTGAATCATAAATTTAACTAATGTTTTGAAATTCGGGTTTCGAATTGATCCGGTCAAGACATCGGGTCGCTGATTCAACTGGTTGGATCGTCGGGGTCAACTCGGTTTACTATAAAAATAATTATATATATATATATATATATATAATACTACAAAAAATTATATGTATATAATATAAATCATGAACATTTCATATATTTGGTCTAAAAACCATTTACTAAAAAATATATAGTATAGAAACAAAGTTACGTGCAAATACATCTAATTAAATAGAAAAAAACACAAAAAAATAAAAAAACGAAAAAAATCAAAACCCGACCGGGTCTCACGAGCCGAGTCTACCCGAGTCGCTTCAAACCCGATGGATCACACCGGGTTTCTAAAATATAAGACCTGGGTCAATTTGACCATTTTTTTTAACCGAAACCAGTTCAAAACATTGAATTTAACTCAATCTACCAATTCTGAGGCAAGATATATGACACGTCATAAAATGACGAGATTACCGTAACGTATACATTTCATAATTGATCATTTGTCAGTTTCGGATGATAAAATATCATTTTTTTATTTAAACGATAGATTAGTAGTTAATGATTCGAGTTTACAACACTCATAACTACTCATCATTTTGTTTGGATACACATATGCACATATTATACCGTTACATCAAATGGTTATGAACACGTCAAAACGCATATAAAGTTTTTCGTGGTGTTGTTGTTTATAGTAACAAACGACTTTAAATCATATTTTTGTCTATACAAATTATATGGTGTGTCCATCATGGCTTGTAGTATATGGCATTTCAAATTTTGAACCTTATTTGTGAATCGATGTTGATAGTTTCGTCTTCTTTCATTACCGGTGATTGTCGGGATCACAATTAGACACTAAACCCCCTCATAAAAAACAAAAATGAATAAAACTCTCTCTAGTGGTCAGTCACTTTAATATCTGTTAACAATAGATAGATAAAGGTATAACGATCATTATTTTTTGTCATATTATTCTTTTTTTTCCCGACGGTTATCAAACGATTTTTTACTACTACAAAATGGCCTATAATAAAAAAAATACCCCACGATGTTAGAATTTTGGTGAATCACAATATCTGAGAGTCGTGTCAAACACTTTTAGATCAAAGTATTTCGATAGTTATATCAAAATCTTCAATCGAATAAAACTCAGAAATCGAACAGTGAATGTGTTTTTTGTTGTTATGATGTCAAAACAAAAAAAAAAATGATAAAGATGACCAATAATAAACTGAAATTCGGTTGTTAACTGCTATAGCAGTTGCAACCACAAAACCAATTAATTTAACAAGCAAACCGGGTAGGTAAAACCGGGTCTAGTTTTCAGGGAATTTTAATTTTAAGTGCGTTTTTAACATAGCACTTTATACCAAATAAAATTTTCGAAGCTGATCCCAGCTAGGGGCGCTGCCCCTTGGACCTTGCCAGTGGCTGTCGCCCCTTGGACCCTGCCCAGGGCGCTGCCCCCGGACCCCTGTCGTACGGGGGCTTCGCCTCCGTATGATAACCGTAATAATGTCATACAAGTGTGCATTCCGCACAACCCTGACTTGATGAACGTTTATCACGATTACACATTCGTCAACTAAGTCAATCCATTACACTTAAATCATATTGGTAATACAAAAATCACCAACATCCGATAAAATTGGAACACTACAGAAAATATCATATGATTCATATCAACAACAAACTTCACAAAGTATCCATGTTTTTCTCTATTTCTTGTGCCTAGATTTATAATGTATTCTTGTCTTATCCTATTACAAATTTCGTGTAGCCCAAGACATCGAATAGGGTCGAAATATTGTATTAAGAAAGTGATTACACGATTTAAGAATTTATCCGGCAATCGTTGATTATCAAGACCCGAAATTCCAACAAATATATATTGTAAACTAATTTAAACACACGCACGATGACCACATGCGACCAAAAAAAAAACTTAGTCGACCGATATTGTAATGGTCTTAAGTTTAACTCGCACTAGTTACACATGCCTGATAGGGTTGGTCAAGTGTTTATAAAACGATCACGGATATACCCAGTTAAGTCATGTATATCTTATTCAGAAACTCGCCGTCACCAAATAACCTAAACACGAAAAACCTTATTCGTTTATGAAGATTACTAATGATAAAGAAAATCAAGACATATGAAAAATTAAATCTAGAGGAAGATTAATCACTAAGGTCATATTTTATGATTAATATTATATCAAACAGAATGTAAAGCTTATAATGATTGACTAAAATGATAATAAAAGATTCTTAAACATTTAGATTACCACGTATTTGTTTGTTTAATGAATGTTGTTAAAAACTCTCACAAATAATCGTGAAGCCGATATTGACACAACAATGCAACCACCATCATCATCTATGTTTTGTTTATTATGGGAGCGGTACAATTACATTATTTCAAATAAATTGGAAATTAATTATTCTTCTTTAATAATCACAAAATAGTTTGGTATGAACATAAAAGGTCGTGTAATTGTGAGTTGAAGACTTTGGTATGAATGAGTTTCTTTGAAAGATAAATTAGTTGGGTTCAATAATAGTACCAAATTGAGAATTTTGGTAGTTAAATGCACTCTTTTCAGATCCGGGTTGACTTAGTCGGGTCAACTGTTTGACCCAGTTACAGTCGAAAAAAGAGTTATATTGTTTTGGGTTTTATATTTTTGAAACTCGGTTTTAGATCCGTCGGGTTTGAATTGACCCGAGTCAATTTGGTTTTCGAGACCTGGCCGGGTTTTGATTTTTTCAGATTATTTTTTCAGAAAAATATGTAAATTTTACATATTTGTGTCGAAATTTTATTTTTACATATTATATTGATTGACAAACAACTTATATCTTTGATATACGAAAGTTTTTATGGTTTTTATATATAACTTTTGTTAATTATTAAAAATATAAAAAAAAATTAAACCCGGGTTGATCTGGACGCGATAACTCGACTGGATCGATTTAAAACACAGATTCAAAACATTGGGTTTTTTTTGGGTAAAGGGTTTCCCCGGTAAATGTATTACTCCAAAAAGTCGATTAAGTACATAAGGTGTAGGTGAATTCCTACACCGCAACCCATTATATGGGCACTAACAAACCATGTTAACAAATAACATGCCATTCTTAAGAACGAACAAAAGACAAGAAACTACTTCCTACCAAGGCGGATATCATACTGATCACAAAAGGCTTGCTCTTGTGGCGTTAAGTTGTAAACCTGGTTCCGATAGTCATCATAGCAATCCATGTCATCTTCGAACCCATCCATACCTCCACCACCATGCGGCATATAGACTTCATCCTCATCCGAATCATCCTCTAGATCTGCGGTCTTGCTTTTAGAATTCTCCTTTGCCTTTTTATAACGCGACCAAAGACTCTCCTCATGAACCTCATTCATATCAGTTCTCCCATCTACATTCAAACTACTCGTACCAACATGTTCAGTAGCTATAAGTTGTCGCATACCAGATTTACCCATATCCTCCCTTTCCACGTTCAAAACATTGAAAGGATTAGACGTATTCAACTTCGACTTAGCACGAATAAGAGAGAGATTACCAACATTACCTTTACCATGTTCATTTCTAGATACACTTCGAGATACGAGATTAGAACCCCCTTTTGAACCTACACTTTTCTGTTGCTGCCAAATAACCTTAGAATTAGGCTTAGGCAGCCTAAGACCACCAAACGACCGCGAATCAGCTCCCTTCTTCTTCTTTCGGCTCTTAACTTCAACAAAACCTTCGTTATTATCCTCAATATTGTTGGTCGTTGTTGCGTTAGCCGAAGTTTTAAGTATATCCTCTCGAACACGTTTAGGGCATAGATTAGGACCATGACCAAAACTTTGACAATCAACACAATGTAGCGGCTTCCATTCGTACTCAACTCTAATGACCTCCTTAATGAAGTATTACTAAAACTAATTGATCGTATAAACGGTTTTAATATCAACTCGATGAGACCACGTATATATAAATTTCTCAAATAACCTGAACATAATTAACGTCACAAGGTTTAGTTTGCCTAAAAATATATCCCTCGTAACTTATAAATGCCTCTCGACATATTTTTCTTTACTCTTCTTTTGTATTCTCTTGCAAACAATTTAAATTCCACATCTATTACATGTTTATATATTTGAATAAGAGTTGGAAAGGTGGTCTGTCTAATGGCGACGAATGGCCTCAACGTTCAAAAAATATTCAAAAACATGGTTTGGACCGAACCTACCAGGCTCGGTATATATGGCCCAGAAGAGCGTCTAATGTGTGTGGGTCCATTAATTCTTCTTCTTCTATACAGTAGTAAACAAGTTCAGAAAATACCACGTAGCATTTCGTTTCTTTTTTGTAATTATTTAATTAAAAGTGCAAGTTAAGCAGGCCGGAGGAAAAATCCAAAATTTTCTACAAAAATAATATATTCGTTGTTAATTTAGCTTTCTCTTTCCCATAATCAATATAAGTAAAAAACATACTATACATTTTATCCAAAATGATGGTTTTTCCTTTTTTATTTATTTATAAATTTTTCAAAAAACTAACCGTTGGAGGGTTAAGGTTTCCTTTTTTTTGAATTAACACCCACTTTTTTCAAAGTTTACTCCATTTAAAAATCTATAAATAACACCTCTTTTTAAAAAAACTTGTAGAAACTAGAAGGGGGTGAATAATTTCTTATATTTACTTGTTAAAATGTGGTTTCCAAAAATCCTTTTTCAAAAACTTAGGCTTGAGGAAATATGTGAAATCTTCTTATGCACAATATGAATAATGATAGTGTAACTAAACTAGTACTAACAAAAATATATGCACAAAGAATAAAGAATGTAAAGAGTTAAAGGTAAAGAAAGATCAAACCGAACACCAAGGATTTATAGTGGTTCGGCAACGAAGCTCACTCCTCGTTCCTACTCCACTCCTCGAGTACTCCTTACTCGAGAGTTCACTACACAACAAGCTCCTTATGGTGGAGAAAACCGTACACGTCGCTTAACCAATTTCCGACTCTAAGCTAAAAGTCGAGCCCTAATCGTAGCTAGGACCAATCTACACAACTATACTTAGTACATACACAACTTCTAAATAGACACAACTACTTGGATCTTCACAACTATGACACAACTACAATGTATAAAATTAGATCTTCAATGGATCTTTGGTGGTGGACTCAACACTTCACAAAGATAGTGTTCTTCTCTTTGCACTTGGAGAGGAAGGGATGGAAGGACAAGATTCACTTCTTAAACAAGTAGTAATCAAACAAATGATCAAAGATTAAAGAAGAGTGTTTGAATCTGGAAATAGATGTGCAAAAGAGGTGAATTGAAAAGCTGAGAATGGTCCACTATTTATAGGACAAAGGGCCAACGGCTATATCTGCCCGCGGTACCTTATCTTAGCCCGCGGTACCTTATCGATAAGGAACCGCCTAGGAGCTAAGGTACCGCTGGACTAGACTCCGCTCCCTTTTTGTCCTTTAGTGGTGGAGGTCATATCTGGTTTAAAAAATATCCTGATAGAATATTCCTAACCAAATAAGAATATGCCATTTTCAAATTTTCAAATAATTAATTTAATAAAACATTTTCTTAAAAAGAAAGTTTAATAAAAAACTTGTCACACTTAATAAAAAGTGAGTTTTAAGAAAAGATTAAATCACTTGATCACTTGATTAAGGTTAGTACTTGTTTATCCATACCTTAAGTGAAAATGGGTAAAATGAAAAATACTTGAACTCAAGAATTCGTTTTTCGTTGTTTTCATAAATGCTTGTTTTTACATATTGTCGTAATCAAAACTAAGCGAGACCGAAAAATGCAAGAAACGTTTTTAGGCATTATTGCATTAACAATCTCCCCTTTTTTTATTCCGACAATACATAAACTCAATCACACAAAAAACAAGATTTTCGAAGACGAGTTTATTCATTTCTCCCCCTTTGTCGAAGCAAAAAGGTTGCACAAGTCGGTGTTGAAGAGACGGACTTTGCAAAGACTCCCCCTTGGTGCTTATTCCCCCCTAGCTTGGGGCACCGAGGAATCGAGATATGGTGACAAGCTACATAGAAGGGTTAGTTGAACAAAAGAAACAACCAACAAGATATAGCAATAGGTCACAAAATAAAAGAGAAGAAAACAAAAAGACAAAGATCCAAGATAGATTACTAAAAAAACATCATACAAAGATATATGGGAAAAGGAACAAGCCAAAAACATAAATCTAATCCTAGTTATTCTAGAATTCTAAGATTTGCTTGAATTTGGTGTCTTGTGGATAAGCAACCAATGCTTATATGAAAGACAAGGTAATGGTGGAGGGTGGTGGTGGTGGCTTGTTGGAGATCTCATAATCATAGTGAAGAGGAGGCTTGATTAAGAGACTCTTGATGTAGCTCAACTCCTCATAGATGTGTGCCATAGCAAGATGTTGATATTGACAACAATGACAATATGTTCAATGATGCATGACATTATCATGAGAAGGAGGAAGAACACTAAAGGGTGGTGGTGGAAAAATAGATGTTCCACAATCAACATTCTTGGTAGGATAGATGTGATTAAGAGTGTTCTTGGGTGGGTTTGGATTGCAATGGTTTTTGGGTGAGTTGGGATTGAAAGCAATTGGAGAAAATGGAGGAGATTCAAGGCTTTCATTGGGAGAGTAAGACATTTTGAGGTGTGAAGTATGGCAAAATGCTTATGGTTTAAATAGGGAAGGCTTAGGGTATTTTTGGGGTGGTCAAAGGGTTTGAAACAAAGATTCTCAAAAATGTTGGAGCAAATATGGAGTTTCAGACAAAAACCCGAAAAAAGGAAGGCACTGTAGGCGGTTCCTTATCAAGGCTGGCGGGACCTTATCAATAAGGCACCGCGGTTCACATATGGAACCGCCTGCAGAGGTTGTGTGTTTGGTGTTTGGAGGAAGATTTTTCAGCAAATCTTATTTTTCTAGTCTAACTTATCACAGGGATATGCTAAGCAAAGATAGACAAAGAAAACATATGCAAACTTACCAAATAGAGGTTTGACCAAAATACATGGATTAAAAAATCGATGTAGGAGGTGTGTAAGACAAGACCTTAAGTCATGACACAATGATCCTCCATGATTCTATCTTGTTCTTGCTATGTTTGAGAGAATCATACATATCAATTATGTAAGCTCTAGATTAATAGTAAGAATCTATGAAAAATCGTTTTTAGATTGAATTAACAATGTCAAACGTATTTCTCAACCATTTTCGAAAGAGACTTTGAGAATTTTGAAAAGGAGAAGAGAGGGTTTTTCAAAAGAGTTTGGAAGACTCATGACTCAAAGTGGTAAAAGAAAACACACAAAAAGAGAGAAGAAATTAAGAAAGATGTTCCATTAATCCTAGACCTATACGCAAGTAATTAAAAGGTTCCCTCTTAAGTGGCTTAGTGAAGATGTCGGCTAAGTTGTCTTCGGAGGGTACCTTCTCAATTGAAATGTTCCCCTTTTGAATATTATCCCTAAGGAAATGGTGTCGAATTTCTATGTGTTTGGTTTGCGAATGTTGCACGGGATTCTTGCTAAGGTCTATAGCACCTTTATTATCTCACATGATGGGAACATCATTAAGAGAAATCCTGTAATCAACAAGCGCATGCTTCATCCATAGAGCTTGTTGGCATGCTTTTCCGGCACTCACATACTCGGCTTCTGTGGTGGATATTGCAAGAGCGGTTTGTTTCTTAGAGAACCAAGAAGTTAAACAACAACCCATGAAGGTACAAACTCCACTAGTGCTTTTCCGGTCCACATAGTCTCCCGCATGATCCGAGTCCGCGTAGACAATGGTTTCTATGCCGGTCCCTTTAGGATACCATAATCCTAAATGTATAGTGCCTTTAATGTATCGGAAGATACGCTTAACCGCTTCAAGGTGAGAGGTTTTGGGAGCTTCTTGGAAGCGAGCACAAAGGCAAACACTAAACATGATATCCGGTCGACTTGCCGTTAGGTACAACAAACTACCAATCATACCTCTATATTTGGTGTTGTCTACCGACTCACAATCATCATCTACGGTGAATTTAGTATCCGAGGCCATAGGGGTCTTCATTGGTCTAAATTCTTCTAATCCAAATTTCTTTAGCATTTCTTTAGCGTACTTAGATTGACTAAAGAAAATACCATCGTCCATTTGTTTAATTTGGATTCCTAAAAAGAAGTTAAGTTCTCCCATCATACTCATTTCAAACTCATCATGCATGATTTTGGCAAAGTCATCACACAATTCTTGAAAAGTTGAGTCAAATATAATGTCATCAACATATATTTGTACGATTATGAGGTGAGGACCTTTCTTCTTTGTAAAGAGCGTATTGTCTACCATCCCCATGGTATACTCATGTTTAACAAGAAACACCTTAAGTCTATCATACCAAGCTTTGGGTGCTTGTTTGAGACCATAAAGTACCTTCTTAAGCTTGTAAACATGATCCGGTTTCTCAAAATCATTGAAGCCGGGAGGTTGAGTCACATATACCTCCTCATTGATCAAACCGTTAAGAAATGCACTCTTTACATCCATTTGTTGAAGCTTAAAGTCTAAGGCACAAGCGTAGGCTAAAAGGATTCTAATGGATTCTAATCTAGCTACCGGTGCATATGTCTCGTCATAATCAATCCCTTCTTGTTGATTATAGCCTTGTGCTACAAGTCTAGCTTTGTTACAAGACACAACACCATTCTCATCTAACTTATTCATATATACCCATTTGGTTCCTATAATGGTAGAACTTTTAGGTGAAGGAACAAGTTCCCAAACATCATTGGCAACGAATTGATTTAATTCTTCTTGCATCGCAATGACCCAACTCTCGTCCGCCAAAGCTTCTTTAACATTCTTTGGTTCAATCAAGGAGACGAAACAAAATAAGTTGCTTTGGTTTTGGACTTGAGATCTTAGGGTCCTTTGATTTAAGTCACCAATGACATTATTGAGAGTATGATCCCTAGACTCCTTAATGTTTACTTCATTTTCAACACTAAGGTCTTCAACTCCTATTTTTCTAACCTCTTTGGCCTTTACTACTTCTAATTCATCCAAGTCATCATCAACCAATGGTGGTGTCTTGGGTGGGTGGGGGGGGGGGGGGTTTCATCAAAGGTCACGTTGAGTGATTCTTCAATAACCCCCGAGGTTCTATTTAGGACAATGTAGACTTTGCTAGTTTGGGAATAACCTAAAAGGATACCTTCGTAAGACTTTGGGTCAAACTTGGTAAGGTAGTCTTTGGTGTTGAGGATAAAGCACTTGCTTCTAAACACCCTAAAGTATTCCAATGAGGGTTTCTTACCTTTAAGAATCTCATAGGGGGTCTTTCCTAGGAAAGGTCGAATAAGAATTCGGTTGAGGATATAAGTCGATGTGTCCACGGCATTGCACCAAAACTTTTGTGGCAAAGATTGCTCGTTTAGCATCGTCCTATTCATCTCTTGGAGAGTCTTATTCTTTCTTTCAACTACCCCATTTGATTGTGGAGTACTAGGAGCCAGGAAGTTATGGGTAATACCATAAGCTTCACAAAAGGCACCAAATTTCACTTCATTATCAAATTCCCTACCATGATCCGTCCTAATAGAGACAATTGGACATCCTAGTTGATTTTGAATTCTTCGACTAAAGATTTTGAAATGATCGAAAGCTTCATTCTTAGATGCCAAAAATCTAGTCCAAGTGAATCTAGAATAGTCATCAACTATAACTAGGGTATAAAGGTTACCTCCATAACTCCGTATGGCGGAAGGTCAAAAAAGATCCATATGTAGGAGCTCTAAGCACCGAGAGGTCGAAACCAAATTCTTTGCTTTGTGACTTGAGTGAACTTTCTTTCCAACTTTGCAAGCATCACAAAAGTGACTATCAAACTTCATCTTGAGGAGGTGTCTTACCAACTCCTTAGAGACTAAAGATTGAATTAAACGCATATTAGCGTGACCTAATCTCCTATGCCAAAGAGTAGAACTATCATCTATAGTCGCAAGACATATGTTGTCTTTTGACTTCTTATTAACCTTCATGACATAAAGCCCATGCTTTCTAACACCTTTTCCAATGACTTTTACATCTTTTACGATTTCACTGTCATGTTCCGAAAAGATGACCTTACACTTATTGTCACAAATTTGAACTATACTTAAAAGGTTAAACCATAAGTTATCTACGTGCTCAACATTTTCAATGGTCATAGAGTCAAGAGAAACCGTACCTTTGCCAATGATATTACCACGTAGACTACTTGCAAATGTGACGTTACCTCCATCATATGATTTGTAGTGCGAGAACAAACTTCGATTACCCGTCATGTGCTTAGAACATCCACTATCCTTAATCCACTCGTCGGGCTCCAAATCAATTCCCAAGCATATATAGGTAACAACACACAAGATCAAACATTTGGTCCCCAATATCTCATGGGTCCAAAATTGTTAGTTCCAAACATCCCTTGCATTTGGTTGGGATGCATGAATGAAGGAGGGGTTCCCCATGGAGAACAAAATGGAGGAGGGTAGTAATTCATATAACCATTTTGTTGTTCGTTATTTCTCCTAGGTGTATTTGATCTAGGTTTAGAGCTATGATCATTTCTTCTAGGTGTTGGGGTTTTACTTCTAGATCGTGAATTGTTTTGATTATCTCTTCTAGGTGTTGTCGTTCTACTTCTAGGCTTAGACTCATTCCGTATTCTAGGTGGAGTAGAAGATGGTCTAGATAAACTTCTATTTCCCATGAGAGGTTTACTTAATGGCTTGTAGAACTTATCAATAGCATTGTCGTCAAGTATGGGTAATTTTACCTTATTGACAATAAGATGCTTTGGTTTTTCACCTGATTTTGACTTTTCAGAAAGTTCATGATTTTCACAAAACTCATCTTCTGGTCGCGGTACCTTATTTATGGCGGCGGTTCCATAGTGATAAGGAACCGCCCCATACAATCTGGGACCACGTACAGTGGGTGATTTTTGTGAAAATCTGACTTGTTTAGGTTCACTAGTTGAGGCTTCATTTGAGTTAAAACCTAGACCAAGTCTTTCCTTAGAATGAACTTGTTTGTTTAACATATCATCAAGAGCACTAGTACCTTTCATGAACTTTTCCATTTTAATGGAGGTGCTCTTGAGATCTTCATTCCCTAATCTAAGTTTCTCACAACTTAAGCAACCTAAATCCACTTCTTTATTTTTCTCAAGTATTGCCAATTTCTCCCTAAGTTCATTGATCTCATTTTCAAGCTTAGTTTTGGTTGATTTTAAGGTTTTATTCTTTTCTATGAATTTAAGACTAAGTTTGTGTAAACTATCATATTTGCCTTCAAATTCAATATCATCAAAAGTGGAGCTATCATTGCTATAATATTCGGTTTCAGAATGTACCTCTTTAGAAGTGTGAGCCATAAGACATTTCTCCTCTTTGGGGTTGTCATCGTCATCTTCACCGCTATCGCTCCAAGAGCCGCTAACGAATGCCGTGTGATTCTTATCACGAGAGGGCTTTGGACAATCACCAATGAAGTGATTTGGATCACCACATCTAAAGCAATTCCTATCACCTTTTTCGTTCTTGACAAATCGATTCTTTGACAATGGTTTCTTGTCATTGTTGGGTTGCCTAACGTGTTGACCTCGTCTCTTGAAGAAATTCTTGAAATCTCTCACCGCCAATGCATACTCCTCGTCATCGCTATCCGAGGAACTATCATGGTCACTTTGTGCCTTCTTGGCTTTAAGTGCAAGAGATTTTCTTTCACTCTTGGTTTTCACTAATTCCGAGTCCTTCAAAATTATCATCTCATGAACCTTCAAGTTGCCTATGAGTTCATCGAGTGATAAAGTTGAGAGATCTTTCGACTCTTCAATCGCCATGAATTTTGCTCTCCACTTTGGGTGTAAAGCCCTTAGAAACTTCCTAACATTGTTCTTGCTAGAAAAACCTTCATCAAGTGCTTTTAGACTAGTAATTATGGTGTTAAACCTAGCAAATGCACTATCAATAGTTTCATCTTCTAAGATGACAAATTGTTCATATTGTTGGACAAGAAGATCGATTTTGCTTTCTTTGACTTGGCTATTACCTTGGTGGGTTACTAAAAGAGTGTTCCAAATATCTTTAGCGGTTTCACACATAAAAATTCTTTCATACTCTTTCTTAGGCAAAGCATTATAAATCACCATTTTAGCCTCATTATTTTTTGAAAGTTTCTTTTTAGTGTCGTCATTAGCTTTGTCAAAAGTGACCAATTCTTTTGTTTTAGAAACTTCATTAAATTGGTAAGGTAAAAAATCACCATTGGTAATAACATGCCAAAGATCTAAATCTTTTGATTTCACATAAGTTTCAAATCTATTTTTCAAATAAATAAAACTATCGGTTTCAAAAAATGGCGGTCTTTGCATAGATTGTCCTTCTAGGTATTTGTTGGAATCCATAGATCGATTCAAGTTTTAAAATACAATATACTTTAAAAAATCTTGAGCAACCCGCTCTGATACCAATTATAGAAACTAGAAGGGGGGGGGGGGGGAGGGTTGAATAGTTTCTTATATTTACTTGTTAAAATGTGGTTTCCAAAAATCCTTTTTCAAAAATTTAGGCTTGAGGAAATATGTGAAATCTTCTTATGCACAATATGAACAATGATAGTGTAACTAAACTAATACTAACAAAAATATATGCACAAAGAATAAAGAATGTAAAGAGTTAAGGGTAAAGAAAGATCAAACCGAACACCAAGGATTTATAGTGGTTCGGCAACGAAGCTCACTCCTCGTTCCTACTCCACTCCTCGAGTACTCCTTACTCGAGAGTTCACTACACAACAAGCTCCTTATGGTGGAGAAAACCGTACACGTCGCTTAACCAATTTTTGACTCTAAGCTAAAAGTCGAGCCCTAATCGTAGCTAGGACCAATCTACACAACTATACTTAGTACATACACAACTTCCAAATAGACACAACTACTTGAATCTTCACAACTATGACACAACTACAAATGTATAAAATTAGATCTTCAATGGATCTTTGGTGGTGGACTAAACACTTCACAAGGATAGTGTTCTTCTCTTTGCACTTGGAGAGGAAGGGATGGAAGGACAAGATTCACTTCTTAAACAAGTAGTAATCAAACAAATGATCAAATATTTGAGTGATTAAAGAAGAGTGTTTGAATCTGGAAATAGATGTGCAAAAGAGGTGAATTGAAAAGCTGAGAATGGTCCACTATTTATAGGACAAAGGGCCAACGGCTATATCTGCCCGCGGTACTTTATCTTAGCCCGCGGTACCTTATCGATAAGGAACCGCCTAGGAGCTAAGGTACCGCTGGACTAGACTCCGCTCCCTTTTTGTCCTTTAGTGGTGAAGGTCATATCTGGTTTAAAAAATATCCTGATAGAATATTCCTAACCAAATAAGAATATGCCATTTTCAAATTTTCAAATAAATAATTTAATAAAACATTTTCTTAAAAAGAAAGTTTAATAAAAAACTTGTCACACTTAATAAAAAGTGAGTTTTAAGAAAAGATTAAATCACTTGATCACTTGATTAAGGTTAGTACTTGTTTATCCATACCTTAAGTGAAAATGGGTAAAATGAAAAATACTTGAACTCAAGAATTTGTTTTCTTGTTTTCGTAAATGCTTGTTTTTACATATTGTCGTAATCAAAACTAAGCGAGACCGAAAAATGCAAGAAACGTTTTTAGCCATTATTGCATTAACAAAACTTAATTAATTTCTTACATTTTCTAACTTAGTTTTCTATATTTCTCTTATTTTTTACTCACAAAAAATGAATCTCGAGTGGACAAACAACATGCTTAACGATCCTTCCAACCAATTTTCGAACTATAATCACGGTTCGTCTTCGAATCCGGGATCCTCTTCTCAACCTCAATTCAACTATATGCCATTTTACCCAAGCAAAATGAACAATTTCTCAAATTTCAACAAGAACAATTTATAAAATTCCAACAATAATAATTTGCAAATCAAAGTGGTTCGCAACAACAACCTCAACCACAATCTGAGCAACAATCTCATCACCTAGTAGACGAAGATGATGAGGGACAACTCCTGATGCCAACGTCCAAGAAAGGTCCCCGTATTAAGCAAAAGTCTAAGAAGCGAGACCTTGAACCGGAACCCGATCCGGGTACTCGAAATGTGTGGACCGATGATGAGGAGTATCTTTTGAACGAATGTTATAGACAAATATCTAAGGATGCTAAATATGGTGCGAGTAAAAAAGATACTTTTGGTACAAGGTAACCGACGCATACAATGTCGTTCCAAAACCAAAAACTATCCAAATCGCACCAAGAACATGTTGATGGAAAAGTAGACCCCGATGAATCGAGAAATAAAAAAGTTTAATTCACTTGTGGAAGAAATGCAAGTGATGAGTGGGGAGAACAATGAGGGGTTTGTGATTTCGGTTAAGCTCGCGTATATAAGATCGTCGGGGTTGAATTTTAAGCATAAGGGCGTGTGGAACTTTTTGAAAGACAAACACAAGTAGAAGAATCTCGAATCGACTCTAGAAAGACAAAATCGTCTTCATGTTACAGAGGACGACCCCGAGTTCTTCGGACCCAACGCGTTGCCAAGGACCCTGGGATGCATCATATTTCAAAAAGTCAACGAACCTGTAGAAACTAGAAGGAGGGGGAGGGGGTGAATAGTTCCCTAATTAAAGTCTTAATTAAAATTATATTCGTCATTAGAAATGACTATTACTTGAAAACTTGCTTCATAATAGTTAGGACAATTTCCAATGCTTCAAAACATTTGCTATATCAAGTGATTATAATAATGGAATGCATGAATGTATTGACAAGTAAGTAAAGAGTAAGGAAAGAAACAACCTAAGGAAATACACCAAGATTTATAGCGGTGCGACAACGAAGCTCTCTCTTCGTTCCTACTCCACTCCTCAAGTACACCTTATTCGAGATTTTCACTATATCCACAAGCTCCCTTCTTGGCGCAAAAACCTTATAACGTTGCTTACAATGTTTTATGACACTAAGCTAAATGTCGAGTTCTAATCCTAAGCTAGAACCAACTTCGTCGCCCATCTTCTTTTCTGACACAAGTTAGGACCAATCTTCGTCGTCGATTTTCTTTTCTGACATAAGGCTAGATGTCGAGTCCTAATCCAAAGCTAGAACCAATTTTCACACACATTACTTTCTAGTTAAGTGAGAACTCACAACACTCATACTCACAATTACATCACTTTGTAGTTCAGTGAGAACTAACACACAAGCCTCATTACAACACAAGACACATCCAAGTATACACATATAACTCGGATCAACACAACACTATCCAAGTATACACATATGCATTGGATTTACACAAGACTAATCAAGTATACACAGATACCTTGGATCTACACAAGACTCAAGTATACAAAATGATGAACATGACTAGATCTAAGAAAGGACGATCTTCATCAAGGCTTCATCTTTTATCACATCACAAATGTGTGAGTGATATTTTCTTTGGACAAGTAAAGAAGGGATAAAGAGGATAATCATAAATAAACATACTTAACACATTAAGTGATCATTTACTAATGATTAGAATCATATAAAAAAGATAAGAAGCAAAAATCGGTCCAAAAAGGTTCTCGGAAAATAGAGAAATGATCTATTATTTATAGGACACAAAGTCCAATGACTAGTCTGAGCGCGACTCATTAAATGGGTTTGCGACTCGTTATCACTATTGAGCCGCTTGCACCTATAATGAGCCGTAGGCTATAGACTACGCTCCTTTTTGTCTTCTAGTGGGGGAATAACATCCGGTAAAGATTATACCTCAAGAGGATATTCTTATACCATTTTAAATATGCCAAATTCAAATTTCTATTTTACATTTTTGATAAAACATTTACTTAAAAAGAACGTTTATTAAAATATTTTGTCACATTTGAATAAATGTGAGTTTTAAGGTTAATCACTTTTAATGATCACTAAACATGTATTAGATATGTTCGTGTAAGGCTTGAATGAGTATTACCTTAATGATAGTGTTTGTTAAATAATTCGTCTTACAGTTATCTTTGACGATAAATGGTTTTATACTTTGTCGTGATCAAAATTAAGAAAGATTAGTTATTACAAATAATGTTTTTAGGCATCGGTTGCATTAACAGTTCCAACAACTCAATGGCTAGTTTCGGTTCAAACCCGGAAGCGTATCAACAAATGATGAAATAACAATACGAGCTAGACAACAAGGCAAAAATGGATCTTACAGAACGCGAGGTGACCACAAAAATTAGTTATTTCAACACTCAAAAGATGGCCGAGGACTTCAAAATTCTTCAAATAAACATATCCGCGATGCATTCGGCGGACACGTCATTCATCGAGAGTAAAAAAATATGATTCGCACATTCTATGCACCTCTCAATAACTAGTTTATTTATTTATATTTATTGACTTTTTATGTGTTTTTTTCGTTATGTTTTTATTTTTTTTTATAATTAATTTTGTTTTATTAAATGTGATTTTTTTTAATTTAATGAAATTTTTATTTATGTTATTTTGTATTTAAAAAAGGGTTTTGCTAACAGCACCCCTACGAGTTTTTCTTAAGGATACCATAATTAAAAATTAACATTTAATTAACAAAACACTTTCCATTTTTAAATAACATAATTGAAAATTCAACATTAATTAAGATAAATCATTTCATATTTAACTACACTTTCTATAATTTTAATATTTAAACGTGTATAAATATGAAAATAATGAGTTCATTCTATGCTATTTTATATAAATCGTATGCTTAAAAAAACCTCATAAGGCTGCTGTTAGTAAAATATTTAAAAAAATAATAATTTTAACATTATATTTTAGGCAGCAACTATTGACGTATAAAATATGATGTCAATAGAATTCTGATGCCAAAGATACTTTATCGTCACTTACTTTTCTTTTTATACCAATTTTGAGCCACAACCACTCCTAACAGTCGAAAGCAAGTCCAATATAGTCCATAGTTATGGCTCTTTAACAATTACAACGAAAAATGCCCCAAGTAGCTAGCTATTGAAATTTGTTGCATGAAAAATCTGATTATTGTTATGAAAGACATTAAATTGAATTAAAAGATTAATAATTACTCCATCACTTGCTAGCTTGTAGGTCTACATTCTAAATTGGCAAAATGAATCTTGACTTTAAAGCTCACATGTTCTTTTTCTTTTTGATAAATGTAAAGATCATATAGCATAATGTTTCATAGCAATTTTCTATCCTAAAAGCACTTGTTAACCTTTTAGTAACCATTACAAAATAGAATATCACAGATGTGAATTATACATACATGTTGTATATGCATGGGATGAATATAACAAAGTTTTCACCTTTTTGTTTCTTCACTTTGAGGAAAGTTTTGTTGCATCTATTTTTATTAACATAAAGTTAAAAAGTAGGGAGTAATTTATATGTCTCAAATACACAAGAACACTTGTTGATACCATCATGATATGACTATCCTTTTGAGTTGGCCACAAGGCTAAAACATTTCAATTCATTGGGTTCTCATCACTTGGAAAGTTAACAAGTTAATTTATAAATACTTCCTTTAAGTTTGCTCCATCTCACCAATAATTTACTTTGATGTCAAGTATACCTTTGCCTAATACTTTGCTTTATAGTTTCTAAATTTGGCTATGACCCTTTTTTAAGACAGCTTAATAACTCAAATATGTATTTCATGTTTTCCACTCGAAAAATAAAAATACCGGCATTGTCGTATTTCATTACGTAGGCCGAAAGGTACTGTTAACCTCTGTTAGGTATATCGATACATATGATCGAATAAAGAGGAATAAAATGACAATGAAGTAGAAAGAAGAAAAAGGAAGAACCAAAAATATCATGCAACTTTGTGGTATGAGGGCCATGGTAGCATGGCAACGGGCCATTTTACAAAGTTATCATGAAAACAAGGCTTTCTAGCTTTTTATACAGAAAGACAAAGCCTTTTGAACTCTGTAAATCTTTCTAGAACACAAAGATATGCGTCTTTCGTTTAATACTAGAAACGGTAGTAATGATGAAAACAGCGTCTCAGATACTAGCAGTCGATCTACTGTTATGCACAGCATTTTCCTGATTCATACATTGAGCAAGCTCAAAGCTGAAAAACCAAAAGGATAAGCAGATGAGTTGTAATGATTAATGACTTTCATTATGCAAAACATGCTAATGGGCCGGACATAAGGATAAAGAGATTATGGAGATGCTTTTTCAGGATAATTAAATGGACCAGTAGTCCCTCCTTAAAGCTTGGTTTGTGGGGTTTTACTTAGTCCTCACCAAGGAACTGATTCTTTTTCATCTGGCACCCCCTATCATTGCTTATGAGTTCTAAAAGTGTTAAGGGTATGGTACCCTATGAGACCAATTATATGCAAAAAGGTGTTATGCCGACATGATTAGTTTTATAAGCCGAGCCCAAGAAGGCCCAGTCGTGGGAGTGTGGGACACTAGACCAGAAGGCGCGATGGTTTGTTATTGCTCAAGGTCACTCGTCCTTGAGGTGCATTGGTCCTTGGAGCATGCTGCTGGTTCTTATCAGGCGGTAGCCTGTAGGATTTTAGCGATTGTTAGTAGAAATAAATTTAGAAAGAAAAATAAGGGTAAATAGGCCGAGTGGGTCAACTAGTCCAGTTAGAATGTATTCAGATGTATAAATCTTTTAAAAAGCTTTATTCAAAATGATGTTCAGATTATTGCAATCCCAAAGTTTTGTGATATTATATTTCAAAGCATTCGCAAGCAAGGCCTGCTCGACATGATTTAACCCATTATGACCCGAACTGCATAATTACTTGTTTTGACCCGTTACCCACCAATCAGTTAGCCCTGACCAAGCAATCAGTTAGGCACTGACTCTTCAAGCTCCAACATAGGAGGACCAAATCGTAGAACTTTGTCGTGCACCATCACCTATCCCACAGTCCCACTCACTTTATAGTTATCCATAAGGCATCTGTCCCCAGTTTCAACTTTTAAGTACATCATATGCCAACCCGAGTAACAGCAGACAATGCTCCACTTATCTCACGCATGATGCCTAATGGTATCGATTAATCTCTAAAGTAACTGGGACTCATCCATGTTTGTCGTCTTCTAGTCCAAAACTGATCATCCAGAAGTTTAAAGTTAGCTCTTTTAATAGGATATTAAACATCTTTTGACATCGCATGTGAGGAACCAATCAAATATAATATCTTGGACAACAAAGATCTCACACCGGCCGGTTCATTTTGAGTTCTTCTGTACTTGTTGTCAAAATGATGCCTTTGTTCTTATACGATATATCCTCTCCGTGAACAACTTCTTAATACTTCATTACCATACGTATACTTTCATCATTTTACGGTGTGCTATTATAAATTAATCAATACAGTGTATCATAAACACTCAAGAAGGCCTTTGTAAAGTCTAAGGTAGTTTAGAGTAATAGTAGTAATTTTTAATTACCCGTACTATTTTCAGGACTAATTTGACAAATTTTGACTCTCAGTTTCACAGTTGATTATATAGAAAAGTGAAAAACATATGGGACTAATGACAGTGGGAGATTTGCTAGTTTGGGGATTGTGAATGGCCCTTATTTTTGGGCTGAATTAGGGGATAAGAACATAGCAACTTTTTTTGTCTGCTTTGGGAGATTTTGGGCCATTGTATGACTCAATTGGATCATATTACAACATAATAACATGATCCATGTAATCCTAGATTCTATTACTTTAAAGCTTACTCATAGATGGACAAACAGTTAATCCTTCTTTCATTAAAATGGAATGTTAATTAGTATATTCATTACCTATTACAACAGTAGTTACCTAATGATAGACTATGTATTGTACTGTAGAACTTTTTAACCAAAAGATCACCAAAATAAACTAGCAAGACGCAAGAAAGGAACTACGAATCATATTGACTTCCAACGAACGAGAGAACCAACAAAAGGAAACCACATAACTAGTAACAAACGGGAGAACCAACTAGTAACGGAGCGTCTACTAAATTGGCCATGAAGCCCAATCGTCGCAAAACGCATGTAAACAGAGTAAATTCTTGACAAAAAGTCCCTTTACAATATTTTAGCAGACTAATAACACTATCAAAATGAGCCTGTACACTATGAGTGTTAAATTATACAACTTTCTATAATAAGTGACGGTGTGGCGCGATTCCTACAAGTTAAACAATAAGATGCCTCTTGCAAAGAGTACTTATCGATCACATATATGTCGGCCTCATGAATGTTTACTGACTTGTCATATCAATGACAAACAAGTCGTAACAAATCGGTGACAATGATGTTATAAATAGCTATTTATAGTTAAGAAATTGTAGAATCCGATTTGGGGTAAGTTCCATCCTGTACAGAAACGTAATCACGAGGACAATGCTTCAAATATATTCTATTTTTGTATATCTTAATTAGAGTTGCGAAACTACTCACATTATTTACAATGACATTTATGCATTCATTTTGAAATCTTTTAGAGCTATGTTTACAAATATATGTTAACTAAATATGAATTAAAAACGTGAGAAAGCAATTAAAAACGCAAAAGAATCGTGAGAAAGCAATCAAGGAATTAAAAAAATGCTTCTTCGAAACTAAGATCGTCAAAAGTATTTAAGTTGCTTCGCCAAACAACGTTGTAATTTGTTTATATCTTTAAGGCGTTTCTTAAATTATCTAGTATTATATAAGTATGTTATATGGTAGTCAGTGTTTCAGAAAGTTTTAGGTTAGTTTGTAGGCGCATTTTCTTTTTATGCTTGTATTATCTAACTTCTTCTTAGTTTCTTATTTAAAAAATTGCCGTTAAAAAGTAAATAAATATGAAACATGGGAAAAAATTTAGACAAAATGCAATATATATTATGTTTGTGACTTGAAAAAAAGTTATGATCCAATATTTTTTATTTGCTAAACCTTTTATTCGTTTAGATACCAGTGTCACACCATCACTTTTTTAACAAGACCAAAATAAACCTTAACATAAAAAATTACTAAAATGTAATTTTTTGTATTATGATGACTATATTTTTTTCTTTCTATTATTTATTTAAATAAACCTTACATATTTTTATATCATTTATTTAAATAAAAGATTACATTTAAGTCAATTTTATTTATTTAATTATTTCATTTATTTGAACAAAAATTTATAAATATTGAACTCAAATATTATTTTCTTTTCATTTATTTATTCAAAAAGTCTAAAACTCAAATGAGTTTCTCAATGTAGTCTAAAAAACATGTTTTCTCGATAACTATCTAAGTCAATTGGGTTAACATTGAAAGAATTTGACATGTGTCTATTATTATAATATTAATGTAAAAGTGTGTAAGAGGCTATTTATTGTACGACCATGTGTTTTGAGCAACTTGTATTTTTTGCAATCGTTTTTTAGTCTTTTTATCATATTTTATACTTGTATTTTTAGGCACTTAGTGATAAATAGTTTTCCTACTTTTATATTTTTAAGGGACCAATATGTAAATATATATATATATATATATATATATATATATATATATATATATATATATTTTATTTTTAAGTAACTAATTAGTAAAAATGTACACAAGTCAAACACAAATAAAAGATAAAAACCCATATCTTCATATTATCCTAATCTTCACCTTACATACCCATTATCACCGCTATAAGTAAACCATAACCCTAATCATACAAAAACCCTTGACGAAGTGACCCATTTTATTATTTGTGTTAATATTGGTTATGATTGATGTTTATCAAATGGACATTGTTAGGAAACAATTGTTGTTAGGAAACAACAGTTGTTTACCTAAGGTTTTCATTTTCTCGTGGAATAAGTTAGTTGTTAATAATGTAGGAAGCATATGGAAGGTGGAGCTCGGGGTTTATTTAGATGTTTGTGAAGTAAAGGAAAGGCAACATTACATAATAGACTACATTGTTGCAGTTAGTGTTGGGTTCCTGTTGTGGAAGATGACAAGCTTCCCGTGGCCACTCAAGAACACATCTCGACAAGAAAGGTTAAACAATCATGAAAAGATCAAGGGTAAGCTTTACCAAGAATCAAGGGACTCTAGTAATTAAAAGAAGAGTCAAGCTGTCAAGGAAAAAGGCTATGTAGTTTTTTACTGGTAGAACCGCCATTTTTGTTCTTACAGTTGTACTAGCATTTGTTTTAACCAGTGACTGGTAATTGTAGTTGTATAACTTTAGACCTCTTGTTCTGTATTTCAAACTCAAATGTTATATGGTATTTTAAAATTTTGCTTTCAATTCTGACTTTGGAGTTTCGGATAGTTTTTTATACCTCTTGTTCTGTATCTGTAATATGTATCCTTGTTGGTGCAATGATGTACAATAGTTTATGAAGCCTCTGTTAGTGACTTTCTATCTCTTTATAATATGTACTTTCAATATAATAATTATTATAGTGTCCTTCAACCGGTTGCAATCTCCATGGATAAACATAGCCTTAGTTATGACTTATTTTCTATCAGGGCATGGGCTGAAAGACAGACCAAAGCCGTTTAGAACCAAAATTATGACATGTTTAGGACCAAGGATCAACTTTCAGATATCAGTTAAAATAGTTTTTTGTTATCTGAAAGTAATTTCTTAGTCCAAGTATTTCTGTTTTTATCCAGTTGAAGTAGTTTTAGGCACCTATAATGACATCATGACAGTAGTATATAACAAATTTTCACTTGGGGGTCATGTGGGCATGGTCGTCAATTGACTATCAGAAAATTTATAAATACAAGTTAGAGTCAAATTTATAAGAGCATTTTACTATCTTGAAGTAAATAAAATTTAAAAAATCATTTTCAATACAATATAAAAAATACTATTCATATAAGTAGTTTTATGAAAATATATGTGCATATGCGCTATTGAGAATTTAAGATTTTGTTACATCTCAAAAATAAGTAAATGTGCAAAGCACATCAACAAGTTTCTATCAATCAGTAGGAGAACCAAGATGCCTATTGATAAGTTTAGCAACCAGAGTTTCATCACCTTATTGATATGCAATAATAAAATCCAAATCCATTGCTTTAATAGCTTGATAGAGCATTTGAGGGCGAGCACAAAATAAGTGTTTTCTTTCTGTTAGTTCTTTGGCAAGCTCACTTTGATTGTTATTGATGAATGTCTTCCTTGTGCACCACATATGCGGCACAAGACTCGGTCGTAAGAGTTTTACAATCTCAGGCAGTGTACCTGATCATTTAAGTATAATATAGGCAAAGGAATTGTGTTGTTATCGTTCTCTTGAAAAATAGTTTGTAAGGTAAGTGTGAACGTACAAAAAGTCTAGAGGGGGAGGATTTTGCTACTTGTATTTTTGTGTTTCATGAAAGCAGTAAATTAATCGGGTATAGGAGGGGGTTTTGACTGACAATCTAACCCTAATCTGATGTATAGAATTTCACCGGTTAAAGAAACATGTTAATATAATCATACACTACTTACTATAAAGATTTTTCTATATGTCCGTTGCCCGTCACACCCTGCTGATTAATTGTGTAAGTAATTATGTTGATATTAACTAAAGTCATGCATGAAACAAGTCAAATCTAGCATAGTGGTATGGCGATGTCTACTAGACCTACCCACTTGACGCATGCACCTATAATCGTCTATGTGAAAAATTCTATAACTACACAGTATTTTTCACATTGAATATTACTACCGTATTTATAAGCCATTTTTCATTTTGCTTTGTTTTAAAGTACCAACTATGTAAAATGACTTACATAGCAAGGTACACAAACTCACACAACAACTAATACCAACTCAACTCATGTATATATGATATAAACATCTAAAAAATATTAAGTCTAAGTTCTAAATATACTTTTACAAATACATTATTGATTGAAACATCTCAACTATTACAATTATACTTAAAACACTAGAAAACCCTAAAAAGCACTTAGAAACTCAAATTTCATGCAATATCATTATCCAACACTTGTGTACAAGTTATCAAAGCATATGTAAAATATGTAATACGTAACTTATGGGTATGTTTTCACTCTAAAATCCTAACTGGAAATCATTAAAAGCACAAGGTACAAGTCATTTAGGCATAATAGCCAAAGTCACCATTTTACCCATTTTATTAGGAATCATTGCACAATATTTTAAGATAAGTGTACAAACCTTATTAACATAATATTTTGGTTATATCCTCATCTTAATACATTGTACAACACCCTTAATGCACAATGTATAACATTTCAATGCATGAAAAGCGAATTATGTCACCTGCGATGACTCCGGGCTATCCAAAAGGGTAGTCTCCCTGGGATTAGTTGACTCGCAATGTCGAGTCGGAAACCCAGGTATACCTCCCAAAAAAGCAAATTATGTCAAAATAGGTATTTTCCGTTTTTATACATGTTTACCTTATCTAACTAATTAAACCAAGTCTAAAAACACTTTAAACATAATGTATATGATATAAATTAATCTTAGTTTAGTAGAAAACACTAATGGGATGGCCATAACAAGGATTGAACCCTAAACCTCTCCAAAATTATTCTTAACTAGGTTTCCTTTCCAAAATCACTTCAAACATGTATAAACCATCAAACAAAGGTTACAAAATCCTTAATTACAATGTATAAACCCTTAATATACCTTAATCCATCCCTTATAAATACCCTAAACCCAAATTACAAACCTTAATCTCAAAAACCCTCCTAATAGGATCCGACTAGGTTTTCCCTTCATTTTCAAGTTCAAACTCTTTCCTTCCATAAGTCAAACATTCGAAACAGATAATCCATGATATATACCCTCTAAAGCAACCTACAAAATAGGTGCATTACGTCCTTGAAAGCACCTTGTCACCATATTCCTTCCTTGTGGCCCAATTCTCTCCAACACCCCATACCATATATATTTTTGACTCGTAGATTACAAGACTCATCCATAGCCTTCCTTAGTCATGTATCTACTGATCTTACATCTTTCTAATATAGATCATAGGTCATAGGCTCTTGTTTTAGTATAAATAGGGCGAAACCTTCATACTTTCACTTTATCTCCAACTTTCTTTTCCTAATACCTAATCTCTGATTTCAAGCCTCCATTAAAGTCCTCTAAGGTCCCTAAGATTTGTAGCAAGTTGATTTATGTATTTTAGTCACTTACTTTTAGGAAAAAACAAATAACCGTGGCAAGTATTAAATTCTACGATTTAGGAAAACCGACAAATTCAACAAATGCGAGTTCGTTTTCGAAGGCGGTGTGTGTATTATGTGACAATAATATAAAGTCAAGTTTGGATTAGTGATCGTTTTTGGGTTTGAGAAGAAAGAAAATTAAAAGACGAGTTACGTGAAATTACACTACGACGTAAAACGTAAAACGTATACGTAAGACGTAAAACGTATACGTAAGACGTAAAACGCGATGAAATTAAAAATTTAAACTAAAAATTAATTAAAAATTAATTAAAAATTAAAACTAAGTCTAAAATAATTTAAATAAGAATAAAAATTCAATAAATAAATTTTAAAACTTACTTTTAATTAAATATTTAATTTTAAATGCTAATTAAAGCCCTAAAATTAAATATAATTCACAAAAAGCCCAAAATTATATTTTATCAAACCAAAATCTTACTTATATCAATTAATAACTAAAAAGTATTTTTATAAAATTTTTAAAACTAATTTTCTATTTTTAAGAAACAAAAAACACACTTTTAAAATGAAAATAATGATAAAAATAATAAAATAATGAGAAAAATAAATTTTCTTTTTTAAAAATCCTAAATTACTTAACTAAAGCTGGGTAAAATGAAAAAGTTGGAAAAAAGTTAATTTACGCCTAATAGGACAAAAACAGTAATAATAAAAACTAATTGTAACTTTGATGAGATGACATTTATACATGATCTCATCGTTCTTTTCGGGCTTTAAATGCATAAAAATGTCACAAAATACCATATATATGCTTGTGTTTGTTTACTTGTGTATTTTAGGTATGGATATCGTGAAAAAGACAAAAGATCACAAGATACAAGGAAAAACGGACACGAGAAACGAAGACGTACAATGAACCGGGCCCTAATCATGGAATTCTCAACAAAAACCCTTGAAGACTTGAAGACAAACAAGATTGATCCTCCATTAATGAAGAAATGACACTTAAAACCCTTGTATATTGATAATTACAAGTTTGGTCCCTTAAGTTTGTCAAAATTGCAAAAAGGTCCTTCAACTTTGAAGAAATGACAAGATTGGTCCCTTAACAAAATCAATTTGTCAATTATGGTCCCTCATGAAGTGAAAGACACATTGAAGACCTTTGAAGATCAACATTGTCCAAGAACAGCCCTTGAATTATCCCAAAGTGTCAAAAATACTCCTTGATAACTTTTTGTCAAAGTTTTGTGCCAAAAGTGTCAAGAGATGAAAGTTATTTACAAAGGATATTAGTTTCTAGGGCTGAAAACGTGTATTGCCAAAAATCTCAAACCACAAGGGCTGAAGTTGCACATTTGAAACTTTCAAACTCAAATTGTGCCAAACAAAACCTGTTCCCCCAAAATCGGATCAAGGAGAGTTACTATTCACCTTTTACACCTCCAGTTTTTACCCAACTTAAACATGGGTTAAAATCCAATTAACTTTGCCCACGTGTGATTCACACACGCAGGAACAAAACCCACACCTAAAAACCCCAATCCCACCACTGTGGACCCTGCCCCCAATTCTCCTCTCCACCAATCAGCATTCACCTTGGGCTCCAAGAACGATTACGTGTCCCCAATCAACAGCTATGATCTATTCCTTCCTCCCAAAGCAAAAAGGAACGATGGAGATCAAATTTGGACAGCTCACCACTCAAAAACGTCAAGGGCATTTTGGGATTTTTCTAGTGATTAGGGTTTTGCTTTTAGCCTTCTAGTATGTTCTTTAGGTAGTATATAAGGAGACCCAAGCTTGTTGGTGATCCCTTGTTCCAATTTCTCTTCAAAATTTTGTAATCCTTTTTAAGATAAAATAAAAGTTTGGTATTTGTTTTTAAGCATTATAATTCCTTTTTATGTTTATTTAAAGTGGGTATTTAATGTTGAAGAGAGGTTGAGTTCCATTTTTAAATTTGGTTAAGAAACTTTGAGGTTCAAAGTTATTTAAAGGTTTTGAAAACTTGAATTTCTGGGTAAGAAATCTGTTTCAGGTTTTGGAGTTAAGAAGGTAAGTTTTATTGGTGATTAAGAGTGTTTATAAAACGTGTTAAGAAGGTTTAAAAGGTTTTGGAAGTTTTTAAGAAAGAAGGAAAAAAAAAAATCAAAAATATATATTATTGCTTGTATTTGTGTGTTCTTCTTTGATTTTGTCTTAAGCAGGTGGTTGATTGCTGTTGATCATTGATCAGCGCAGGCCTCCAGCCTGTGGGAGGTGGATTTACATCCACTAGGGCTTTGGATGTAAAGCCCTAAGGTAAAACTCTTTTTACCTTGTTGAAAAGTTCAGAAAAAGCAAGTGCATGTGATCTTGTTTGATTTGGTGCTATTGTGTGTTTAAGGTGTTTGATTGTTGTTCTTATGTGTTATGATACATGTTTGATGCTATTTGGAACAGATTGAGTAGCTTTTGAAGTATTAGGTTAGTTAAAAAACGTTTTCAAGTTTTTAAAGTGGTGTTTGGAAACAGGTTTAAGCAGGGCACAACATGGTTATAAGTGTTTGATTAGGTGTTAGAAGTATTGAAAAAGGTTGAGTTAGGTTTTCAGTTAGTTGGTAAGAAAGTTTGGAGAGATTGGAAGCAAATTGGTGTGTTTAAAAAGTAAAATCATAAAGCAAAACCTGCATAACCACTTTCTGCTCATTTTTCATAGGAATTTGGTACTTGATCTTTGATTTCTGTGGAGTAATAGGGTGATTGAAAGTTTGATATTGATTGTGCATCATTTGTTAAGTCTGTGTGCTTAATATAGGAGCTTAAAAATCACTAGGATGCAAGTAACTTAGCCTAAAGCCCACAGACCTACTCATTTTTGTCACAGCAACTTAACATTGCCTTTGTGTGCTTTGATTTGCTTTATCTGGTGTGCAAGGTGCTTTTATTTGGCTTGTGATTGACTCCTTGTGCTTAAATAAGCACAAGGGTGCCCCCCTGTCCACAATACATCCACCAAATAAGCTAAGGCCAAGCTCCTCTTGGCTTTTGTAACTTGTGAAGTTAAGCAAGAACACAAGCCATACCTGCTTGTGTTCAAGAAGTAAACTGGACGAATTTGGATCTTAATCTTGCCTAAATCTAGCTAAAAAAGTGATTTTGGATTGGATTACAAGCTTGCAAAGGTCACTGATTAGTTGTAAAAATAAAAAAAATAAAAAGAAAATAAAAGCAAAAAAACTTACCCGCAACAGGACTCGAACACCAGACCTCTCGTAGGAGGAGTAAGTGTCCTACCGTTGATCTAGATAAGCTTTTTACGTTTATGTTTGTTTTCAAACGTTATTTAACACGTTTTTACATTGTAAGCTTAAACAAAAGCCGTAGCTTATTTTCTCCCTTTTCAGCTTATTTGCTTTTCGTTTTTGCTTATTTCAATTTTTCCTAGGACCATTATTGGATTGTTGATTTTTCTAGCCTAGTTTCATAATTTTCCCTTTATTTATTTATTTTCTACAATTTATTTAATAGCCGTATTTTATTAAATCAATAAAAAATAGAAAAAAGAGTTTTAATTTTTAGGAAAAATAATTTTTAGCTTTTAAAATAACATTTTGAGGTTTACAGCTTATTAGGTTTTCAATTTGGCTTATTTTTAATTTTATAAGATTTTAGGATTTTTAAGCTACTTTAAAATTCAATATAAAATTAATTAAGAGGTTTTAGAAACTTTAAATTACATTTTCTTCTTAGTTAGAATATTTAGGATTTTTGAGAATTTTTTAGAATTTATTTGAGAACTTTTTATTTTTATGTATTATTTTAATATTATCTTATTATTAAAAAATCAAAATTTTATTTTTATTTCTTTTTCAATTTTCTTAAGTTCTTTATCATTAATTAGGACTTTTTCCATTTTTAGAATATTTTCTTAGCTTTTAGATTAATTTTTATAATTATTTTAAGTTTAATTAGTTTTTAATCATTTTAAATCATTTTTAGAGTTTTAAAAATAGTTTTAATAGCTTTTAATTTTTAGAAAATTACTTTTTAGTCTTCTAATAATATAAGTTAAGTGATTATTCAATAAAATCATATTTTAAACATTTGAATTAGTTATATTTAATTTTAGGGCTTTAATTAGCATTTAAAATTAAATATTTAATTAATAAAAGGTTTTAAAATATCTTTGTTGGATTTTTATCTTTATTTATATTATTTTAGACTTCTTTTTAATCTTTTATTTATTTTGTTTTTGGTTTTAGTTAAATTTTTAATTTGGGTAATTTTTCTACGGCTTTACATTTACGTCTTTTACGTCATAGTGTAATTTTCACGAAGCCGTCTTCCATTCTTCTCAATATTAATCTCAAATAAATACAAGTTAATTGACAACCCATATACCTCCTTGGGAAACGAACTTTCTCTCTTTTTAAAGTGATTGGGTCATTAGTGTTGATTTTTCCTAAAATCATCACTCGATACTTACCTCTATTTACGCTCTTTTCCTAAAGAGTAGTAAAACACTACAATCATTTTTGGCGCCGCTGCCGGGGAGGTGTGTTGTGCTTTAATTTGGAAGCTTTTGTTTTTGATATTATCCATAATAAGTATTTGTGTTTAGTGGAACTCCCTTAACACGTATTATCGGTTTTCTTGGTTTTTTCTTGTATAAATATTACTATATTGTATTAAGTATCACAATCAAAATACAATATCTCCAAAAGTGTGAAAACACAACCTTAATTGGGATTTGATCTCCTAATTATTGTATTCGAATCTCAAACAAAAAGAAAAGGCAAAAATAGATAAATACTTTCGTGAAGCTCGATTTTGAAAAATACAAACTATAAGGTGGGTATAAGGCGGGTATTATAAAATATACCCTAAGGAAAAAGGCTCTTAAGTGCTTCGCGCCGCCTCGTTTCCCCGCTTGCTTGTGAGTATTTTGAGATTGAAGGCTAATCGAGGGTTTTGCCGCCCAAAGTATTAATACGTATACTATATTTGCTTGGTTTTCTTTGTGATTAAACCCTCGTGAACAATTTGGTTTTCACCAAAGTTCTAAAGTCATTAGAAGACGTTCACTCCACGTGATCGTTTTCATTCCTTTGAGGCTTCTTTAATCAAGAGTTTGATTCGAGGAGAGATTTTGTAGATTGTTGTCTACGAAGATACACCAAAATCAAAAAAAAATTAAATATCATCAAAAACACAAAAAAATTGAAAATCCACAAAACAACCAAAAAGAATCTTCTTTGCTCACCTCCCATTCTTCGTGAAGTTTATGATCACTCGTAATCAAGCAAAACGAGCTCGTAAACGTCTTCAAAAGCAAGCAAATCAAGGATCGTTGATTGTTGAAGAACCTCCAATTGTTGAACCTATTGTAGAACAAGAAGTCGTCATGGCTAATCGTACTATGATGGAGTTGCTACAAGCACCCACCGAGGGTTTTGGAGAGGCTATTGTGATTCCCGCCATCCTTGCGGAGAATTTCGAGATTAAGACGGGTTTAATGTCGATGTTGCAAGCAAATAATTTTAGAGGTCACGAAAAAGACAACCCGCATTACCACATTAGGAATTTCAACCGTCTCACCGCCACTAGCAAATTCAAGGATGTTCCACATGACGCCATTAAGATGATGTTGTTTCCATATTCGTTGGATGGACCCGCAAAAATTTGGCTCGAGAAAGAACCGCCAAATTCGATTTTGACATGGGCCGATCTCGTTTCTAAGTTTGTGAACAAGTTCTTTCCACCATCTAAAACAACACACTTAAAAAATGAGATTTCACGATTTGTGCAAAGAAATAATGAAAGTTTTTCAATGGCATGGGAACGATTTAAAGAGATGTTACATGAATGTCCACACCATGATTTTTCGGAATTGCATCAAGTGGATACTTTTTATAATGGGCTTAATGATCATGAACGAGATTATTTGAATGCCGCCGCGGGTGGTAATTTTTTGTGCAAGACGACAAATGAGGCTTTACAAATCATTGAAAATCGATCTAAGGTTTATAGCCCTCGTAACACACCGAGTGTTGCCAATATGGGTTCGTCATCTTCGTCACAATCGTCTCGTAGCATTAACGCCTTACATGATGAAGCTAATGAGGAAAATCGGTTTTTTGATAGATTTGCTAATCTAATGTCCCATCGGAAGGCTCAAGAAGCTTCTAATTCCGCTTCGGTTAAAGCGGTTGCTAAGAGTTGTTTATCTTGTGGGGGAGCTCATGATCTTTCCGAGTGCATTACCGCGGATGGTAACCCTTCGAGTGCTTATGTAGCAACGGGAACTTATAACCAAAACGGCCAAGGTTCCCGCCAAAATCAAGCTCCACCAAACCAAAATGTTAATAATTATCGAAACAACAACCAAGGTAATTACCAAGGCAACACACGCAATTACAACAAAGGGAATTATCAAAGTGGGAATGGACAAATCTCTAATCAAAACCAAAACCGTGATTTTCAAAACACTACACAAGGTTTTCAAAATGCTCACACGAAAAATTTGCAAGGAGAATTTTTGGATTATGCAAAAGCAAATGATGCTAAATTTGATAACATGCAACGTGAGATGATTAGCTTAAGGTCCGAATTGAAAAACGAGCTTAAAAATGAACTTGCTAATGAACTTAAAACTCATGCAAATAAAATGGAAGGAAATGTCCAACGTCTTCAACAAAATCAACAAAAGATGGAATTAGGACAACATGAGATTAAGCAAGAGTTATTGAAAGCGGATGCTAGGCAATCAAAATTTGAGGACCGAATGGCTAAGATGTTTGAAGCAATCATGTGTAAGCCCTCTTCTTCGGGTGGTCTTCCTAGTGATACCATTGCAAACCCGAAGGGAGAAATGAAGGTTATTACTACACGAAGTGGTAAAACTTTCAAGGAACCAATCTCTCGTCCAAGTACTTCTACGGAGAAGGAAATCGAGAAAGAACCCGAGGTGATGGTCGAAAAGGAGCATATTACAATCCCACGAAGTACCTCTCAAACCACACCTACGGTTGAACCAATACCAATTGTGGAACCCGAGTTTCCAAGGCCATTGCCTAATGACCAACCCACACCACCTTTACCCTACCCTTCAAGACGAAACAAAGAGAAAATGCAAGAACGTAACAAACAAAAAATCGAGCTTTTTATTAAGATGTTTCAACAAGTGCATTTTGATGTGAGTTTAGCCGACGCGTTGTTATATATGCCTCGTTTCGCTTCCACTTTCAAAAGTATGATGAGCGATAAGGAAAAGCTTTCAAAGCTTGCTAATTGTTCTTCGGTTTATCTTAACCTCATACCGGAAAAAGTTGGTGATCCCGGAAAGTTTCTCATTCCTTGTGACATACAAGATATGAAAGAATGCCTCGCCTTGGCCGATCTTGGTGCGAGCATTAATTTGATGCCATTTTCCATTTGGAAATCGCTTTCGCTTCCGGCTCTCATTCCTTCGAACATGTCCATCGAGATGGCTGATCATTCTACGATTATGGCATGTGGAGTAGCCGAAGATGTTTTCGTGAAAGTGGGGAAGTTCTACTATCCCGTTGATTTTATAGTAGTTGACATCCCCGCGGATCCTCAAGTTCCTCTAATTTTAGGTCGTTCATTTTTAGACACTTCGAGATCGCTTATCGATGTTCATGCGAGAACTATCACTTTGAGATTCAACGAAGAGGAACTTGTTATAAACGCTACTCAAAACTCGAAACCTTCTCATGTTTATGCAATCGCTACCATCAATCACATTGACATCGTTGATGTGGTTTGCGATGAGTTTTCATAAGAAGTGTTAGGTTTTTCCGATAGCTCGTCAAGTGGCAATCCCACTATTTTGGATCCGATTCTTGCTAATTCCACACCAAATCTCACTCCATTCCAAGGAGGCGATCTCACTTCAAATGAAATCGACAATGAAGATGAGGTGTTGATTAGTGATGATACTTCTATTCCACCATTTCTTTCGCCGATGGAAGTTATGAGTGTTGAACCAAAATCTTCAATCGAGGAACCACCTATCCTCGAATTGAAAGATCTTCCTTCTCACCTTGAATATGCATTCTTGGAAGGTGATGACAAGTTGCCGGTTATTATTGCAAAAGATCTTGCTAATGATGAAAAAACCGCGCTCTTGAAAGTTCTTAAGGCTCACAAAGGGGCAATTGCGTGGAAAATTTCCGACATTAAGGGTATTGACCCAAAATTTTGTACTCACAAGATTTTAATGGAGGAGGACTACAAACCCGCAATTCAAAGTCAAAGAAGGGTGAATCCCAAAATTCACGATGTCATTAAAAAGGAGGTCCTTAAACTCCTTGACGCGGGAATGATTTATCCTATATCCGATAGCCCATGGGTGAGCCCAATCCATTGTGTCCCTAAAAAGGGAGGAATGACCGTTGTGCCTAATGAAAACAACGAGTTAATTCCCACTCGTGTTGTGACCGGTTGGAGGGTGTGTATTGACTACCGAAAGTTAAACGACGCCACTCGTAAAGACCACTTTCCTTTGCCCTTCATGGATCAAATGTTGGAGCGACTTGCGGGAAATGAATTCTATTGCTTTTTAGATGGTTTTTCCGGTTATTTTCAAATCCCTATCGACCCTCGTGATCAAGAGAAGACTACGTTTACGTGTCCTTATGGAACGTTCGCTTATCGTAGGATGCCTTTCGGACTTTGTAATGCACCCGGTACGTTTCAACGGTGTATGATGGCGATTTTTCACGATATGATCGAGAAGTCGATGGAAGTGTTTATGGATGACTTCTCGGTGTTTGGTAATTCGTTCACGTCATGTTTATCTAATCTCGAACAAATGTTAAAACGTTGTGAAGAAACCAATCTTGTGCTTAATTGGGAGAAATGTCATTTCATGTGTAAACAAGGAATCGTCTTAGGACATAAGGTGTCGAAGGCGGGGATTGAGGTCGATAAAGCTAAGGTAGACGTCATCGCCAAGTTACCTCATCCCAAAACCGTTAAGGGAGTTCGTAGTTTCCTTGGCCACGCGGGCTTTTATCGTCGTTTCATCAAGGACTTTTCGAAGATTTCTCGTCCTATGACACACCTTCTCGAGAAGGATGCTCCTTTTAATTTTAATGAGGATTGTGTTAAGGCTTTCGAGACTCTCAAAAGGAAACTTACCGAAGCTCCCATTCTTGTTGCTCCTAATTGGGAATTACCCTTTGAAATCATGTGCGATGCAAGTGATTATGCTATAGGGGCCGTCTTAGGGCAACGTTATGACAAGCATTTCCGTCCTATCCACTATGCTAGTAAGACGATGACCGAGGCTCAATTAAAATACACCACAACGGAAAAGGAATTCCTTGCCGTGGTCTATGCTTTTGAGAAATTCCGACCTTATCTCGTCTTGACTAAAAGCATCGTGTATACCGACCATTCGGCTATCAAGTATCTCTTAGCTAAGCAAGATGCTAAGCCGAGATTGCTTCGTTGGATGCTCCTCCTCCAAGAATTTGATGTCACCGTGCTTGACAAAAAAGGAGGCGAGAATCTAGCGGCCGATCATCTCTCTCGTCTAGAAGATCCTCACAAAGATGTTTTCGAGAACAAGGAAATTACCGAAACATTTCCTCTTGAGACTCTCGGTGTAGTGAATTCTAAAGACACCACCCCATGGTTTGCCGACATTGCAAATTACCATGCGGGCAATTTCATAATCAAGGGTATGACGACACAACAAAAACGAAAATTCTTTCGTGACGTCAAGTTCTATTTTTGGGACGACCCTTATCTCTTTCGGATTTGTGCGGATCAACTCGTTCGACGTTGTGTGTTTGGTGCCGAAGCTTCTAATATCCTTAGAGCTTGTCACGAGGGACCCACGGGTGGTCACCACGGTGCTAATCTCATGGCTAAGAAAGTGTTCGATGCCGGTTTCTTTTGGCCTTCTATCTATCGTGATGCACACGCACTTGTGAAGTCGTGTGATTCGTGCCAACGTCAAGGAAAATCGTCTCAACGTGATGAAATGCCGCAAAATATAATTCAAGTGTGTGAGATTTTCGACATATGGGGAATAGACTTTATGGGGCCGTTCCCATCGTCTCATGGCAACAAATATATCCTCGTCGCGGTGGACTACCTTTCTAAGTGGGTGGAAGCTAAGGCTTTGCCTACTAATGATGCTCGTGTGGTAGTGAAGTTTTTGAAGCAACTATTCTCTCGGTTCGGAACCCCTCGTGCTATTATAAGCGATCGTGGAACCCATTTTTGTAATGACCAATTCGAAAAGGTTCTAAAGAAATATGGGGTTACACATCGTCTTTCTACGGCTTATCACCCGCAAACGAGTGGGCAAGTCGAGGTTTCGAACCGAGCTTTGAAGAGGATTTTAGAGAGGTCAATTGGAGAAAACCGTGCTTCATGGTCCGACAAACTCGATGACGCTTTATGGGCCTTTAGGACCGCTTATAAGACACCTATCGGTTGCACTCCTTATAAGTTAGTCTATGGGAAGAATTGTCATTTGCCCATTGAATTGGAGCATAAGGCATATTGGGCCCTTAAGCATGCTAATTTTGACTTGAAGACCGCGGGAGATCACCGGAAAATACAATTGAATGAATTGGATGAATTAAGGGATAATGCTTATGAAAATTCATTAATTTTTAAAGAAAAGACTAAAAAGTTTCATGATTCAAAGATTAAAAACCGGGTTTTTAACGTTGGTGATCAAGTGTTGCTTTTTAACTCTCGTCTTAAGATATTTTCCGGGAAATTGAAATCTCGTTGGTCGGGTCCGTTCACCATTACACAAGTGTTTCCATATGGGACCATTGAGCTAGCTCAAGATGATGGTCCCAATTTCAAGGTGAATGGACATAGGCTTAAGCACTACTTTGGTGGGGAAATTCCTTCAATGGTTGCCCCCGACCAAGACACCTTCCCCAATGATAATTAACATTGAGGGGATCGAGTCGAGCTCATGACTCGGTAATCAAAAACGAGGTGCCTCGTGGGGGAAATCCCATGCTTATCTTTTATATTCACTAATAAGGGGACTTGTACCCTTTCAACTCGTTGTCTCGTGGTTATTTGTGATTGTGTTATCTAGATCATCATCATCATCTATGATTGAAGACTCTCGTGTTCGTTTACGTGAGCCTCCATCGCTCGTTTGAAGAAGTTTTTCACGATTCCATGACATATCCTTTATTGTTCTAACAATTATCTTTTAGCAAAATTAATAAACGGCTTTAGATATATTGTTGATCACCCTTTCCATGCTAGATCCTAAGCATTCGACTCTTCGTCTCTAGTATGGGGGTGCTCCACCTTTAGACTCGAAACATTGAGGACAATGTTTACTTTTAGTATGGGGGGGGGGGGGGGGGGGGGGTGAATAGGTACTTGCTTTGCTACGCCCTCACGTGTTCCAATTTTCAAAGTTTTGTTTTGCTAATAAGGCTAAAAATGGCCAAATTTTAAATTTTTCTTAGTTTTCATAAGTGTTTTTAAGACACGAATGTATATTTTCCGATGGGTAGAATAAGAGTTAATTTTTGACTTGATGGGCATTTGGAGCCATTTACATTCCTTAACCCGCTCAATTCAAGTTTTGCTAGACTTTTATATAGGGAGCTTTAAAACGCGAAAGTCTTAATTCATTCGGGTTAAGAACAAGAACTTTTCGCAAGTTCCTATAATTGATTCTAGAAATTCACTTATCAAGGGAACTATAAAACGCATTCTCTAAACTTGAAAAAGTCCAAGAAAGTGCAAGATCCTATAGGTGGCTTGAAAACCCAAAACTTTGATTTGATATAGTCTTAATGAAAGCTAATCCAAATTTGGCCTAATTTTGACTTGCATGGCTAAGTATTCACGAGTCTCTTTAATTAGAGGTCTTTATATAGTGAAGAACGAGAAATGATAGAGTTAGACAAGTGATCATGCTAAACGTAGAACATGAAAGAGTTCTTTCAAAAACTCATATGTTTTTAATTGTGGCTTTTTCTTCCCATAAGATCAATGCATTAGGAATAAATCATAATTGCAATAAGTAAGGTCGTACGATTTGAAAGGTTACTTAGCCTCTAGCGCAAGATCGTTTAAAAGTTGCTCGGGGTTGAATAGAGTTCATAGCCAAGGCATAACTTATTGAAGCGGGACGCGAAGATTGGCGATTATCCAAAAAGGCCCTAACAAGGCATGGGGAGCTCTATTTTTGCTAAAGATCCAAAGATGATGTGAAGTATCATTATTCCTAAATCAATATGAAGGATCGAGACACACGACGAGAAGCAATTACTCCCCTAAAGAATGGAGAAAGTCTATCCAAAAAGACCCTAACAAGGTATGAGGATAAATATATCCAAGTCCGAAAAGGAGGCGGATCGTTGTATATCAAAATCCAAAGTAAAGATTGAAGAAAAATGATGAAGTCGTGGTCCTATATGAAGAATCTCTCAAAAACGTCAAGTGAAGAAATTCCAAAATATGAAGAGAAGACCATAATTTCAAGAACGTCTTCCCAAGATTTGAAGTATGAAGTACATGCCAAATATCGGTCCGAGAAAGGTCTCAAATCGTGAAACGAGTTATGCCAAGATATGAACTTAAGGAGATACACGAGAAGTCGTTTTAAAAGATTTTGTCCTTCGGCTAACTATTGATCAAATTGTGCTACTTTGCTTTCGGACTAATAACTACTCAAATAAGTCAATATGTATCACTTGTGATCCATGACAAATAGATAAAAAATGCTAGTAACCCATTTCCTTTTATAATAACTAGGATTGCGGGGAGAAAAAGTATTACACAATTTGGACGTATGAGTAGTGTTAGCATTGTGACTTGTACCAACAATGATCTTGTTTTTGCACTTAGCATGGAATGTATGACAATCAAGGATGACGAAGTTTACTCTAAGGGACATTAATTTGTTTCTATTCTTTGACCTTAAAAGTCACCTTTTGGTGATGAAAATCATACATTATGTCTTTACACATTCTCGTAGTATGTTGCAAGTCTTTTACTCTTCAATAAAGGTTAATAAAATTGAACTTTGGTGATGCTTAGATACTTTATTCTAGCATTGCGTGAGGGCACGGCAATGGCTTAGTATGGGGGAGTGATGAGATGGCATTTATACATGATCTCATCGTTCTTTTCGGGCTTTAAATGCATAAAAATGTCATAAAATACCATATATATGCTTGTGTTTGTTTACTTGTGTATTTTAGGTATGGATATCGTGAAAAAGACAAAAGATCACAAGATACAAGGAAAAACGGACACGAGAAACGAAGACGTACAATGAACCGGGCCCTAATCATGGAATTCTCAACAAAAACCCTTGAAGACTTGAAGACAAACAAGATTGATCCTCCATTAATGAAGAAATGACACTTAAAACCCTTGTATATTGATAATTACAAGTTTGGTCCCTTAAGTTTGTCAAAATTGCAAAAAGGTCCTTCAACTTTAAAGAAATGACAAGATTGGTCCCTCAACAAAATCAATTTGTCAATTATGGTCCCTCATGAAGTGAAAGACACATTGAAGACCTTTGAAGATCAACATTGTCCAAGAACAGCCCTTGAATTATCCCAAAGTGTCAAAAATACTCCTTGATAACTTTTTGTCAAAGTTTTGTGCCAAAAGTGTCAAGAGATGAAAGTTATTTACAAAGGATATTAGTTTCTAGGGCTGAAAACGTGTATTGCCAAAAATCTCAAACCACAAGGGCTGAAGTTGCACATTTGAAACTTTCAAACTCAAATTGCGCCAAACAAAACCTGTTCCCCCAAAATCGGATCAAGGAGAGTTACTATTCACCTTTTACACCTCCAGTTTTTACCCAACTTAAACATGGGTTAAAATCCAATTAACTTTGCCCACGTGTGATTCACACACGCAGGAACAAAACCCACACCTAAAAACCCCAATCCCACCACTGTGGACCCTACCCCCAATTCTCCTCTCCACCAATCAGCATTCACCTTGGGCTCCAAGCACGATTACGTGTCCCCAATCAACAGCTATGATCTATTCCTTCCTCCCAAAGCAAAAAGGAACGATGGAGATCAAATTTGGACAGCTCACCACTCAAAAACGTCAAGGGCATTTTGGGATTTTTCTAGTGATTAGGGTTTTGCTTTTAGCCTTCTAGTATGTTCTTTAGGT